>JAJHUR010084270.1:24473-64341 GCA_027495735.1 Lutjanus campechanus
CACAGCCTGCTGAATTAGAGATGCTCTGTGATGACAGTCTGACGTCTGGACAGCCTGTGGTCCATTTAGCTGTCATTACAGCACTTTGGCTCTGTATGCTTATCTGTGCCTCTGGTCAGGGACACTGACAGCCACTTCTTCAGCTTCCACAGCATGTCTGTCACAAGCTCAGGGCTTGACCACACAGCATACTGGCCTGCTGGGAGACGAGCAGTGGAGTATCTGCCCCTCAGTCACCCAGTCCACAGCTTTTATGTGGTTATGATTTCAGTGCACCTTCTAAATGTTAACAATCCACCTTAATTGCACTTTTTATGTGGAGACGGGTGTAACTGGGCCTCATTTAATCTCCTTTCAACAAAGCAAAACATACACACACTAAAAGCTGTCAGCGTCACACGGATCACCTACACAAGCGCAGGATTTAAAGCACACACACACACAGTCGTCCGAGGAGCCTGGTGGTCTGCTGTGTCCCGGGGAGGTCACGCAGGAAATTTCACGCTCCTCTTCACACTGAAAATGTCTCCTTTATCCTCCCCACTGAGGAGCAAAGAAAAGGGAAGAGGAGTGAAAGAGTGGCTCGATTAAAAAAGAAAAAAAAAAAAAAGAAGAAGAACCAACTGCTGAATGAGGATGGCTTTCTTGTGTAGGTGTGACTCATTGAAAACGCAGTGGCGTTGCCACAGCGACCCACACCCAGCAAAGTGAAGGCCGAATATGGTCACAGGTTTGGTGGAATGTGACATTTGTGAAAGCGGAACACAAAGGGTGGAATTTTCCCTCCAAAACGAGAGCAGGAAAAGAACAAGAGAGGTCAGGTTTGAGAGAAAGCAGGAGGAGGAATGTCTGGTATTTAAAGCATCGCAAAACGGAGATCAGTTTGAATGATTTACATGCCAGGCAAGTCAAAAAGACACCTGAAGGTCCACCACCATACACCTAGGGGCTTCATGGACACACACACTCACACACACAACATCCATTGACACATGCTATTAAGTGAAATTAAAGTTTCACAATGGGGAAAAGTTGCAAAAATTAAAATCTGTATTGTTTACAGTTGAACCCTGTTAGAAATGTGAGATCCACTTATTTGAGTTCCAATACAATTCAGATACCTGAATCTGGATATCTGCCGATACAGATACTACATCAACAGCTCTTTTTTCTTCATTGTTATCATTATTATCATTATTATTATTATCATAATTGCTATTAGTGGTGGTAGTACTAGTAGTATTACTATCATTATTATTATCATTATGGAAGTTTTTATGTTGAAAATTCATGCTCAAGACCCTTGGACTTATGGCGTACTTGTGCTGTATGATTGCGGCTTGTGACATTTGCATGTACTGCAGATAGTGCCAAGAGCTGTCATTTCCCATGATGCATTGCTGAGAGTTTAAATGTTCTATTTTATGATCTAAAATGCAAATTTTTACGTTTACTAAGTTACTTTTTGTTAGTGCTTGTAATATGTTTGTAATGTATCTATTCATGCTGGTCTTATGTTGTTAATTGTCATTTTGTGCTGGTTTATTGTTGTAATCCTGACCGAGGTGGCTCATTTCACCTCAACTGCATTTTACAATAATACTAATACTAATGGGTTATATAGCATCCATTTCACATTTCACATAAGACTGTGGAATTTAGATCGCAATGTGGATCGGGTTGTCTGATACCTGAAAAGGCGCATGACATTAATATCAGCCTCTGATACCAATACTGGATCAGATCTGTCTCATCTCTAAACCCTGTGCTACAGAATATACCTCCACACTACCAACGCTCCTCGTCTGCACGTATTCCAGTGCAACTATCAGGGTCTGTGCCTGTTCTTAGCATCTCTCATTCTCTACTCCTCCTCAGATCCATAGTGAGGTGGGTGGTGCATGCAGCCTTCCTGTGGCTGAATGGAGTGCTGTCTGTCTGCATTCAGGCTGACAGAGATGCCCCTGTGCTGCACTGTGTGTCTTTGCTGTTTGCTGTGTGTGTGTGTGTGTGTGTGTCAAGGGCATGTCTCCATTTCCACCACGCTCTCTTTCTTCTATATTCCTGCAGTTGTGGCTGTGTGCTTACACAGGAGGTCAAGGGGAGAAGGGATAGCAGGAATAAATGAAACTCAAGAGGAAGTGTGCCAGATTTTATCACCCAATAGGGAAAGGAGGGCCATACGGCAGCAGGGAGTTAAGTTAAAAGGTCTAACACACCAGGTGCACTCAAAGAGGACAGGCTTTGAGTGTCAGACCCAGAGGCATGATTGTGAAGAATCCCCCACTCATGTTCACCACTTCCTCTAAAGCACCCCACTACACTCTCACTTAAGCACGAGCTGTCTGTCTCCTTCAGCCTCCCACTTCCTGATAACTCCCAAAGTGGAATAACACCCTCCTCTACGCACACATGCCACCCTCTAAGTTGTGGTTTCTCTGTAGGAAATCAGCAATCTCCTGCCATTACCCCAACAGCATTTACTCCTCCTCTCTCCTCCCTCCGCCCTTCTGTTTCTTTACCCCCCCACCCACCCCCACCCTGTTTAAACAAAGCATCTCTCCCTCATGAGCATCATTAGACAGAGAGGAGACAATTGTTGGGAAGAAAGCAGCACACAGACTGTGGCAAGAGGCCAGAGGAAAACACAAAATAGCTAATTAGTCTGAAGCGGTGGTCTGGTGTCATGGAGGTCTATAGCTTTGTGTAGCATGAGACATGCTGCTGTGTTGTGTTTTCCTGAAGGCACTATGATGGGAGGAGTGGACACCTCAGTTTGTCATGCTGAAAGGAAAGGTGTCTCCTCAAAATAGAGCTGCAACAATATATCGATGAACCATTTATAAATCTTGGGCAACTGGCACTTATTTCTATTACTGATCAATCTGTTGATCATTTTCTCAATTAACTAATTAGTTGTTTGGTCGATAAAATGTCCACAACCCAAAGATATTCAATTTATTGTCAGAGAGGACTACAGAAACCAGAAAATAGTCCAAACTGAGAAGCTAAAAACACGGAATTTGGACTTTTTTTTTTTCTTTAAAACATTATTCAAAATGATTATTGGATTATCAAAATAGTTGGCAATTAATTAAGCAGCCGACAGCTTATCGATTAATCATTGCAACTCTATATGAATCAATTATTAAATTAAAAGCCAACTATTTTGTTAATCAATTAATTGTTTAGGTAAAAAAGTCAAGATTTCATGATTTTAACTTCTTAAATGTCAATGTTTTCTGGTTTCTTTATTCCTTTATGACTAAAAAAGACATTTGAGGACATCACTTTGGGCACTGATTTACATTTAATACCATTTTCAGTTAATCGATTAATCAAGAAAATAATCAACAGATTATAATCAACAGACACATTTCATCCATAAAATTTCAAATGCTAAGGAGATGACCACTCACAAAATGATGTTATGAAAGAGCTTTTGTGCCAGACAATAACTAATAAAAAATGGCACAATTTCTGACACACTTTCCTGTGAGAATCTATCACAAAACTTCTTGCAGCTAAGAGAAAATCACAAATGGAAGGAAAAAGCACTGAGGGGGAAAAAAAGAGAAACTTTACACAGTGCTCCCAGCTTTTCAAAACCTCTCTCCTTCTTCTCCCTCTCACACACACACATAAACACATAGGCACAAACACATACACCTCGAAACAAAGGTGCCATTTTACTCAGGAAGGGTCAGCAGTTCTCTCCATCAGACAGGGGCTTGTTCTTGGTCAGAGGCTGCTGCCCAATCTCAGGCCACCCTCCCCTGGCTCCACCGGCCCCCTCTGGCCCCCCTCTGGCCCCCACCACCCCGGAGACAAGCTCCCCATTGTTCCTGCACTACTAATAAATGACAGTTCTCCTGTTCAGACAAACTTTAGAGCTCATTCTAAACACACACACACACATACACGCACACACACACACAAGCAAGTGTAAATGGTGCTCTGTATGGAGGGATACACAACAGCCTGATATTTCTCATGGAGCTCATTAAAAGGTTATCTGACACTAATGATGGACAGATATTTTTTTCCTTTCTGCCCCGCAGACCTGATGAGGTAATGCTGCGGGCATATTCGTTACAAAAACAGCGTGTAATTAATGCGTAATAGATGCTTTCCATTTCACTTCAGCAGTCAAAAACGGTCATGACATCAAGGCTAAGTTCACCAGGAGGTCACGCTGCTCAGTCAGTGTTGTCACCTGTGTGCAATGTCACACGTACACACACACACACACACCAGATACTGAACCTGATCAAGGCCAGGGACCTGAGGTGAGACTTAAGTTTTGACATGATAAATCACCACTCAACTTAAGCTCATAAACACACCATTAACACGCTCAACCACAGCAACTCGATCTGTTTACCTTAACCTGTGCTGGGCACTATCGCTCTCTGGCAGGCCTGTGTTAGCGTGCCTGGGGGCCCGATGCACACGTCGACCGCTGGGGCCGGCCAGGTCCTGATCTGGGCCACAACATTTTAACAGCGGTGCTGCTTCAGCATCGTCTCAACGCTGCATGAGGTCATTTTCCAGCACTATGGTCTTGCTTACAAATATAATAGTAAGTTTTTAACATCAAGGAGCAGAGTATAGAGCTCCATAATAACTGAATAACACCACTCATGTGAAAGGAGTGTGTGTCCGTTCACCTGATTTGTCCAGGTAACAGTTTAAGGTAATGGAAACTAGTGTTACTCATCTAACAGCCTGCAAATGTGTAAGGAGCTCAGAAGTTAGCTCATTATTTAAACCAGATGCTATTTGCAATAGCCATGAAATAGCTAATGTGGTTATTTGCACCCTTGGTGGAATAGCTATTATGACTACTTACACCTGAGTGTATATAGCCTTGCATGGCAGGGACAAGCACCCAGGTGTCTGTAGCCAGCAATGCTATTTGTACCTGGGGTGTAAATAGCCAGTGCAACCATTTACACCTACATGGCATGATCTTTCCTCAAACTTAACCAAGTAGTTTTGTTGCCTAAGCCTAACCAAAGGCAGATGCTTTTTGCAACTAAATCATTATAGCCAATGTGGCTATTTGCACCCTGGGTGGAAAAGCCAATGCAGCTATTTACACCTGCTTGTATATAGCCTTGCATGGCGGGAGACAAACACCCAGGCATCCTGAGCCACCAATAGCTATTTGTACCTGGGGTGTTAATGGCCAATATGACTATTTACACCTACGCAGCATGATCTTTCCCCAAACCTTACCAAGTAGTTTTGTTGCGTAAACCTAACCAAGTAGATTTGTTACCTAAACCTAACCAAGTTGCACCTGAAAAGCAGATGCTTTTTGCATCTGGACTGGAATAGCCAGTGTGGCTATTTGCACCCAGGTTGAAAAACCAATGTGTGTGTATTTGTACCTGAGTATATACAGCCTTGCATGGCAGAGACAAGCACAAAGGTGTCCATGGTCAATAACGCTATTTGTACCCAGGATATAAAGAGCCAATGTGGCTATTGACACCCACATGGCAGTAACAAACCATTATCTTTTCCTCTGTCTAACCAAAAAGTTTTGTTGCCTAAACCTAGCCAAACGACTGAAAACTGAAAATAATAATAAAACTCCACTCTCCCACAGGAAAGTGTTGCACTTAACCCATTCATCCACCGCAACCTCTTATTAATTCTGAATTTGTTGCTCTTCATAGCTAAAATAAGGGAATTGGGTGTGAATAGCCGAATAGCTGCCATGTGCCTATTCGTGCTGTGGTACAAATAGGCACTGTGTTATTTAAAACAGATGACAGTACAGCTGAATCTGAACTCAAAGACATGCAAGTGATGAGAAAGTTCCTCGGAAACGTTGAGTGGAGTAAATACAGGGTTGTTAAGTGAGTCTGACCCTGGTGTGTATACGGCTCTCTACTGTGGTTCACCACAAGCGTATCATATGACAGCTCAGGCAGCACACTCAGCCCTGTGAGAAAGCACATTCCTGCTTTGCTATCCTCAGCTATGGAACAAGACATAAACAAAGTATCCAAAAGAAAAGAAAAGTACATCTATTGAAATGAGTGAGAGACGTGGGTGTATGAGAGTGGGCGTACATGGGTGTATCTGTGTTTATATGGTGCTTCTTCCACAGCACAGGGGTGATGTCGGCAGTGTGCAGGACAGATGCAGGGCAAGCCGGAGGGTCACGTCAACAGACATGCTCCCGCTCGGCCGTTCAAACAACAAAAGGAGGAGGAGGAAGAAGAGGCAGAAGTTGTGAGAAGAGGAGTAAAGAAAAAAAAAGCCCCAGTGTTTAGTCAAGGCCTGCTCACTGACACAAAGTCTGTCTTTGTCTGCCTCCCAGGGTGCCAGATAAAGGAATTCTTGTGTGTCGGGGGCTCTGACCGAGTTTATTTGACACTTCAGCTCCTTTTGTGAAGCAAGTGTCCCACCGTCAATGCTGGCCATGAGAGTCACTTGGCATTAGACAGAGGGTCCCTCTTCAGTGGAGAAAGGGGGTCTTGTTTGGAGAAGATTTTTAATGGAGGGGGTGTGTAGGGGGGTGCTGAGTTGTGAGCTGTGCTCTGCGCTGTATACAGACATATAGTGGGGCTCTGTCCCCCGCCCCAACAATAGGTGGAATTCTTCATTGCTAAGGAAGTGGACAACAGGACTGAGGAGTGAGAGCTGAAGGGAGGAAGCTTCATCAGATATCTTGCATGAACACACACTATGCCATTATGTCACAGTATGCTCGTTAAAGATGGAAATGTCAACATGCAGAACCAGTACAAACACTTAGCTCGTATGATAGCATATAAAGCGAGTGTGATCACATGCGCCTGCAGGAAGCATCTAAACATCATCCAGAGCTCGCATGGAGAAGATGTGTTAAACGTGCCATGTGTCAGGTAGCAGTAGTGACAGGCACCTCATATGGCATCTATGGAGACAGATTTACTCCAACCTGAATGGAGTCAGTGTAGGAGAGGTGGGTGGACCACATGTTGGTCACTGTGCCCACACTGTTCATTTATTTCGCTGCAGCACCTGGTCTTTCACAGCTTATGACAGCTCATGGCTCTGAGAGTCGTCTGTGGACACCTGGCACTACAGGTGTACGGTGACATCCATGTAGGGACAGGTCATAAAGATGTGCATTTTGTTGTATTTGTATTTTAGATTATAAAATCCAGAGAACTACATCAATTTGAGTGTGTTTTGAGGGAGAGACGTGTCCGCAATGACGCCAGAGAATAACGGAACAGTGTTATTGAGGGCTGTGTATTGGCAATACGATACCTATCATGATACAGGGGTTGCCATTCAATATTGCATACTGTAAGCAAGGTGTCTTGCTATTTTTCATCTAATTTTAGGAAAACTGTCATAGTATAAAGAACACACCAACTACATTAAATCAGTTAAGATACTAGATAACAACACAACACAAAATGAACCACTGCCATGAATCTTTGCATGCAACAAAATGACTCGACAAAGCGTTCTTGGGAATCGATACAGTATCACAAAAAATAATACTGTAATACTCAAGTGTATTGATATTTTCTTACTCCCCTGGCATTATCTCACACTGAACAGGTGAACCTCTGCTGCTGTGCTCAACTTGGTGCCAGACTTTAGTGCATCTATACTGTATAACCTGTGATGAAGAAGTGCTTCTAAGACACTAAAAACACATCCTTCAGAGAATAACATGCAGGCAGATTTTGTTTGCTGTTGGTCTCCAGATAGCATGTTTGGCACTGCATCTCTCATAAGCTTCACTAGAACTGCCCCAAAGTCTGAAGCAAAGTATATTGTATATTGTATAATAATGTAATGACCCTTCCTTCCTTTTTTGTCAAAATTTTCATTGAGTTTGACGTTTTTGTTGTTTTTTTTAACAAACACGCCCCCCCGCCCTCAGACAGGACTTGATGACAGTTGTCCTGAGGAGTCCCTCGGGAGAGGCGACTGATTGTTAGGTGTAATTTGGTTGTGAAGACGTGGGCAAAGTGGGTGTGTAGGGAGATAACGACAGAACCTTTGGTCAAAACAGCCATTGTTGTTGAACGTTTAATTACTATTTATTTTGTTTGTAAAATAGCTTAATAACGGCTGAGAATAAGTTATCCCTAGCTGGGACCCCTCTGGAGCTGCCCATGACACGCTGCACGTTTTTACAACTCAAAAAAAAAAGGACAGAAATGGACTCGGCTCATAACATTTCGCTGACAAACAGGTACAAGTCGGTTCTTTTTTTTCTCACATACCTGCCGGATGAGGAGATGCGTTCTGTCATTATCCAAATTGCGGGACATCTGCTGAGCATCGCGTTCAAAATATAATCCAGGATATTCCTTTCATTGTGCCAAAATCCACCACAACAATTACCGATATACAACTCCATATCACGGCACTGGCCATCTATGACACTGGCCACACGCGTTAAGTATCCCAAGAGGCTCGTCTGTCCAGCAGGAGGACAGCAGGAGTAATGGACACCACTCATCCCGTGTGAGAGACAGTATTTCCTTAAATCCCACAGCTGGACTGTTGTATCCATCAGCTGTCGCCATCTTCAATTTTTACCAGTAATTATAAAATAACAATGATAATAATAATAATAATAACTCCTCCACGTGTGTCAGCGCAACATTAAATCCTCTTAATGCATCCAAATAGAATCCGTGCGTAAAATGACCGGTGCTGTGGCAAATCAAGCACATCGATCAGTGTGATTATTTCCAATAAGGCATAAAACAAGCAGGTTCCTCCTCATGGTCAAGTGCTGTGATGATCCAACACTGTCGCTGATACGATGCGGACCCGTGAAGAGCCTGAGCCGCACTGAGCCATAGTTGGAGCAGAGCAGCGCAGCACATGCTGCTCTCAGCCAACGTAGGCGCGCAAAGCATGACGGTACGTGGAGTTTATTGCTGCTGCTGACAAATATTTGAGAACAGGAGAATCATATCACCTTAAAACATTTAAAATAGAGGGGGAAAAAAGTTACTGGGACGATTTTATACGTAACAATTTAGTGGCAGTTAATCTGAAAGTACTGCATTATTGCATGATACTGGAAATTTCACTTTCATTAAATCAACCCTGCTAATATAAAAAAAAAGGGTTACAGGCATTATCAATTACATGAGTTTTATTGATAATGTCTATTAGTATTTTTATAATGGGGAAATATTAAAATAATATTAAGCTAACAGAATCAGTTTTATCTTTTAAATCCTTAAAAAGGTAAGCCTCCAGGCTGTCTTAAAATTTTAAGTTGACTGAATTTGAAAAACAAGTTGAGGTAATTTGTGATGCTTCAAAACAAATAAACTTTTCTTGTAAAATAAACTTCAAACTAATTTAGTTGTACTTGAGAAAACATGCTCAATAAGCAATAAGCTTAAGATATCAAGTTGACAACTCTTCAGGCACACTGACAAACATTACAGACATTTTTTAAATTTTCTCAGTTTTAAAACAAAGAATTTCCAGCTGCAGCTGCTCCTGTTTGAGCCACAAAGACAATATGTAAAACTGCTCCCTGTGAATTTGTCACATTTTACATCTAAGGGGATCGGGACTGAATTCAATACTCATCATATACGTTTTCTTCAAACTATATAATAAAGAAGGATTTCAGGAGAGTTTTAACCCTCAAATAATGCTTAATATGGCGATCATGTTTGTTTAGAAACTTAATTTAATGAGTTGACTGAACTCTGTACAGAACCTCAATTCAATTCATAATTTAAGTTAAAAGGCATCAAGTTAGATGAACTCATGTTTAATTCTGAAGTGTCCTGGAAACAAATACTACATAAATATAGGTAACAATTAAACATAGATTTTAAGTTTAATTAACTTGCATAAATAAATAAAACCAAAGTTGATGAGAAAAGATAAGTTGATTCCACTATATTCCTGTGTGATTTCTTACCGTGTATGCACTGCTGTTTGGGAATTTAGAATCCCTGAAGGTGATGTAGGTGTGTTTTTTAATTGTGTCTGTTTACCTTAACGTTTATATTCTATTACATTATTATTATTATCATTGTTGTTGTTTTTGTTGTTGTTGTTGTTGTTACTCTTTGTAGCAGTCAGATAAGTTATTATGTCATGAACCACAGGCTGTTATAATCATGTTGCAATCACTCATCAGGTGTCAGTTTGATCCTGGGTTGCGTGTGAGCCCTGTGTGAGCAGCGTGAGTGAGTAATAATGATCATCTGTCGCTGTGCTGAGATACAGGGATGTCGGTGCCTTGAATCACCTTCCCATGAATGAATCTCTTGTCTTTCTCACCTCACTTTCATGTCCTAACCACCTCCAGGCTTGCTTGTATTTCTGGGATCATAGCTTCCCTTAAACGTCAAAACGCGGACTGGATTTTTGGGAACGGAGTGCAGCCTCAAAGACTAAAATTAGAACATAGTTGAATTTACATGTAGGCCTATACTAAGACAGTTGAATGAGACTCAGCATGTTTTGCTCATTGAATGTGTCAGAACGAAAATGCTCGGTGTGATATTTGCCTTAAGTTTGTCATGTGTTTGACCGTTTTAAAAGGTCATTTGAATTTGAAGTACACTGATTACTGTTATGTCATCTTAAATTGACAAAACCATTGTGCACACATACTGTATATGACAATATGAATAATAGCATTAAGATGACTAAAAAAAAGGGGATAGAGGACATAATATAGGTTGGTTAAGATGGTAAACTTTCACTTAAAACATGTGATCCTCATGTAAGAAATCTAGCATATTTTTAGAAAACCAAAATTTCCCTACAGAACAAACAAAAAACTACATTTTATCATGCTATAATTCACATATGTATTTAGGAAATTGGATCTTTTGACTTCCCGTCATAAAATATTATGTGTAATATAATAAATAAATAGAGTTAAAGTGTCTTTCCCCTCTACTACACCACTGTTACTGATCTCTAATAACAACACACAGTGTGCATTGCATTTCAAGCAGGTGAGGCTCCACTCCACCTTTTCCTTTACTCCCCATTTGGCTGTGCTCCAGTGCAATCCTGGAGTACCTGAATTGCACGCGATTCTGTCAATTGCAGGTACTTGATGGCTTTCTTGTGTGCCGGGGTTGAAAAGTTGCTGGAGGTTTGCGCACAGAGCATTGCGTGACTAGAGCTGGGGATGAAAACACAAAGACATTGTTTTCAGTGATCAAACCCCCTTTATAGTAACTCAACAGCATTCCTGTCTTGCATTCCTAAGCCACCGCTGCTGTGTGAAGGTTTTTTTTTTTCCTTTTGAGAAAAAAAGAAAAAGAAAGAAAAGGAAGGTTACACATTTTTATCTGGTTCACTGTGCTGACCTCGCTTCTTACACAAAAGTCTGCTCTCATAGCTCATTAATCATTGATCAAGGCTAAATTAAAGTATTAGCAGAGGCAATTATCTTGCAGAGGTAATTAAGAGGTAATTATCTCTTATCTAACATGATGTGATTAACAATAGAGCCAGCAGTTCCTCCTGCTTTGATGCTCAGCAACAAATTACAACACAGACAAATGAAAATGCATTATACATTTGTCTCTGTTTATGTGTATGTGCATAATGCGTGCCTGTCTGCATGCTCACCTACTGTGTGTGTGCACAACTGCCTGCAAGAGTGTGCACACTTTGTCCATCCTCCTCCTCCATGTCTCTATTCACGCCAGTGCGTGTATGTAGGTATGCGCTAATGTGCACACAAATGTTTTCCAGATTGGTGTGACAAGGATAATCATATCCAGAGAGCACAAAACCACTCTGAACGCTGCTCAGATGGGAGAAAGAAAAAAAAGGGGGGGTTACATGAGAGAATCCAGGGGAAACAAAGCTGACTGAGTGAGGAGACTCAGATATTTTAAGCAGCATAAACAAATTGCTTAGTGCACACATCAAGGTGCACATTGGAAAATATGAGATGCAGGAACCCAAACATGGATTTTATTCAAACTTAAGCAAACACAGCTACACTCCTAATTAGACGCCACACACCCATACAGACATATCAAGCTGTACCATTTATCAAATTAGACAAAAACTTGAAATAATAATGCCCTTTATTAGACAGTATTAGACCCTTATTAGATTTTATTTGATTTTATTAGTGGGCAATTTGGGACACAAATCACATCATCAGCACAAATGTGATTTCACTTTAGTTTACAATGCATTTCTGTTGTAATGTGTCTCTAATTATCCTCTAAGAAAGTCTGATCAAAGGTCTAGTGGTGGGAAATAACGCACTTTAGTGTGAAGTACAGATTTGTCATAAAGTGTAACATGGATATGTGGAAATATGCTCTGTCCAAAGAGCCCAGACATGCAGCGCAGTGATCACCTGGTGGTGGTGAAACAAATCTAATATTTACCGGAGGCGATGACCTCTACGACTTCTGTTTTCAACATACAAAACATAGAGAGGAGGACAATGGAGTCAGTCATATCTCCAGTGTGTGCTCTGAGAGTGATTAAGACTAGAGGACATTCATTACTGGCCCGGCTCAGACAGAGAGGGGCTTCAGAGCAGAGCTCTTGTGTTGGACTGTTTGGATGTCCTATCCCCTTGTATCTCTTTGACTACCTCCAACACAAGGCTCTATTCAACCAGACTGGGAACAAATGTTTCCTTATGTGGCTCTGAGTGCCCAAGCTCCAGCGACAGGATAGTGAGCAAGAGCCTACGAGACCAAAAGACAGAGAAGGTTACAATAATGCAGGCCATACCGGAGCTATTTAACTACTCAGCCCATCTTATAGTATGATGTGAGCTGTGTTATTAGGGGGGGATGGGGGGCAATGACGTCATGGAAACGGCAGGGTAGATGAGAAATGACAAGTATTTCCCAATAACAGCATGGCCTTTCACTGGCATGGCCCCCACCACAGGCTCGCTACGCTCTCAGAAATGTGGGTCCCAAAAAAGTTCCTCCTGAAGGGGTGAGGATCTACACAGGACCATTTGCTTCTGAGGAACCCTTTGTTGAAGAAAGGGTTCACCAAGGCTTCATGAAATCCTTGCAGAACTTTTTCATGAAGGGTTTGTCAAGGGTACTTTGTACCATGATATAAAAGGGCTGTTGTTAGAACCTGGGAGGGTTCTACATAAAACCTCTGGAATATGAAGCCCCTGTGAGTGTTCTAGATAGAAAGAAAGATTGAAAGAAAAAAGAAGGTGGAAAGGCTTTTAATGGAACCCCCAGGGAGGGTTCAGGGTAGAACCTCTCAGGGGATTCTAGGTGAAACCTGTCACAGATGGTTCTATGTATAACCCTTTTAGAACTATCCGAAAGAGTTCCGAGAGGAACATTTATAAGAGGTTCTGCCAGGAACTAAGGGTTTGCCTATGGGGCAAGCCAAAGAACCCTTTTTGGTTCTAGTTAGCACTTTATTTCTAAGAGTGTAGCCTGCCACACTTGGTTTCCCCTCCTTATTTTCCCACTTTCCCACTTTTCATGGGTGTTATTATTTCTACATCCGCCTGGGAATTAATTTGGTAAATATCAGCCAGGAAACCTGAGGTTGGATTCCATGTTGGCAGCTTGTGTAATTTCATGTACGGCCAATAAGCAGACTTCCGTCTGGTTTTTGGCCTCTCCGTGGGAATGGGCGAAGTGAAGGTAAACAGGGGTCAAAGCGAGGTTTCAGAGTGACGTAAGTGATGATTAGTCATGTGAAAAGTGGTTTTAAAAATGGCTTGTGCAGGCACTATATAATAAGACATAATGTGGCGTGTACCTCTTTTCTATAGAATCAGCCAGGATAAAGAGCTAATCCTCTTGTGCTATGAGACTGATAGGGCTGGACTCCTTCCAGCACCTCAGGGAGTCAGATCTGTGGAAGGGAGGCTCTCTTTAAAAGAAAACCATGTAATCAATGAACTCCCCACCCACTATGTTATTCTCAACATTCGATCGGTGCTAACCGTAAAGATTTTGGTCAAATCCCCTTCCTTTATTCTGAGCGCTCGTCATCTCCCTTTATCCCTCGCTCCCTTCAGGCCCTCTCGCCCCGCATTAAGATGTCAAACTGCAACAGGGGTTCTAATGTTTACTCAAACATGTTTTCCCACTTAAGGAGAAATTAAATGAACTTTTGGCCTGGACTGGCTGTACAATACCACTGACATGTGCATGACTCATTCCTCCTTCCTCCCTAACACACACTCTCTTAGACTGGGCAACGGGGGAATTTCTTTGGACAAACACACCCTTCATGCAGACTAATGTGACCATGAGAAATTTTCAACCTGCAGGTGCCTTGGTTTATTGGGTTTCTGTGTCAGAGAGCACACACTGTAAACATCCAATGCAAAGCTCTAATTATCTGCAGAATTCTTAATTTCCTGCAGGAAAATACCATGCAGGGAGTGTGCAGCTCTACACACTGGTATGCATATTTCGTACATGTACTGTACATGAGTGTAATTTTTATAGAATCATGTGCTTTGAGAGTCATACATTTTGGCTTTGTAAATCCCCAAAGGGCCCATATTAAGGTTGGTTTGAGGTTAAAATTTGGGTTGCACTTTATTTTACAGTACACTCAAAGGACATAAAAATCTTGAAACAATATGTTCTTTATTAGACAATATTAGACCTTTTGTTAGGCTCCTATTAAACTTTATTAGAGGGTAATTTGGGACACAATACAAAAGAACTGTGCTGTAAAATAAAGTGAAATCACATATCTGTATTACGATAAGTAAGACACAGTGTATTACAGTCAGTCTGTGCAGTCACCCATAGAAATAATTCCTCTATCTCTACACATTTGGCCTTTACTTGGTAGATCTGAAGTACATATGTTTTTTTTTTAATGGGGAAGTAGCAGATATGTGATTCAGTTCATTTCACAGTACAGTTCTGTTTTAATGTGTCACAAATTATCCTCTAAAAATCTAATCAGGGTCTAACAGTGGGAAAGTGTAATGTGTCCCTAATTACCCTATAATAATGTCTAATGTGGGCCTTATAAAGGGTCTAATAAACAACTTATTATTCCTAGTGTTTGTCTAGTTTTATACAAAAGTATGGTTTGTTACATGTTATTAGTGTACTGTAAAATAAATAAATAAATAAATAAATTTAAAAAAAACAAAAAAAACAAAGTTTGATTCAGGAAAAGGTGAGGGTAAGGCGAAGGGTTCAAATAAAAGATCTACTATGACGAATATTTGTATCACGTAGGTGTACGCAAGCTTCTGGGTGTGTGTGTGTGTGTGTAATCTCAGTTGCAAGCTGTGTGTAGGCAGCTGGGAGTGTGGCAGGGCTATGCGTGACTAGAAGAAATACACCTGTCTCTGTGCTCAGGTACGGAGGGGGAGCCGGCACGCAGGGGCCTGCCAGCCGAACAATGCTCCCTATTGTACCTGCGCTCTGACTGCAGACGCTCACAGGAGAGGAAGCCCTGAGCTCAGTGTGTGTGTAGCTCTCTCTCTCTCTCCCTGCTCGCACTATCACACGACATACACAGTCAAATTATTTATAGTACACATATTGTGCTGACCGCAGGCGCCCGGGGCTAAATCCCAATAACTCTGCCTTTTACACGCAAGCTGCCAGTCAGAGCTGTGACTGACAGATTTGACTTCCAATCAAAGAGAAGACACAGAAAAAAAGGACAAAGGTTGTGTTTGGTTAAATGCAGAACTGTCTTGAAAACATTTTGCATGCACGTCATTATTAGGTTGAATACAACATGTGTTATTATACTTAAAACAAGGGTCACAGTTTATTTTCCAGTACAATAATAAAATGTAACAAGCTATACTTTGTATCAAATTGGACAAAAAGTAGAAATCGTATGTTATTTATTAGACAGTATTAGACCCTTTATTAGACCCTTATTAGACTTTACTGAAATGTGACCTTCTAATAAAGTCTAATAAGGGTCTAATAAAGGGTTTAATACTGTCTTATGAAGGACATATTTCCAGTATTTGTCTAATTTGATACAAAGTATGGCTTGTTACATCTTATTAGTGTACCATTAGGTGTATCATGTCTAATTAGGGTGTAACTACTGTCTAATGAAGAAGATATTATTTTTTTATTTTTTTATTTTTATTTTTTTAAATATTTTTGGGCTTTTATGCCTTTATTTGATAGTATACAGCTGAAGAGCAGACAGGAAAGGGGGTGAAGAGAGAGGGAATGACACGCAGTAAAGGGCCGAAGGCGGGAGTCGAACCAGCGGCCACTGCAGAGGACTGATAGCCTCCATACATGGGGCGAGCGCTCTACCCACTGAGCTAAACATCCGCCCCGAAGATATTATTTTTAATTTTTGTATAATTTAATACAACATACAGCTTGTATATCTTATTATTGTACTAGAAAATAAGGCACGGCCAAAACAAGTGCTAAAATGTGGAAACAGTCTTTTGTATAAATCTGGTGTCTGCATTTAAAGGTTTGTCATAATGAAAACACTCCCACACAGACATAATTCAGTGGTGATACTGTAAAGGTGTATTAAAATAGAGAGCACAAGACCTTCAGTTTTAACCCACGCTGTGACTATTGTAAGTCAGTCTATTATCAGTCCTACGCGAGCCCAGGTTTGTCCAGGCTTTTTGTTCTCGGAACAGATAAGGCAACCTTGAGATGGAGAGCCAAGATACCATAGATGTAGAGACAGCAGGAGACAGACAGTCAGACAGAGAAAGCAAGAGAGAGGCCGCCTGTCGGTAAATCACTGGGGCTCTCCACGGTTTCCACAACAAAGGCTAAGTCTCATTTTGTCTTGATTTGTTGGCCAATTAAGATGAAAAATGAACAGGGCAACCACAGAGAGGGTCCGTGGACGAGAGGGAATGCTGAACATCTGCTTTCAGAAGTTTCGGCTCTGGGTTGAGCTTGGATGGACACAAGTACCCCTTCTGTCAAACAGAAACTCCAGCTGTTCCACAGATGGGGTCGGTTATTTGGTCCCATTTGGTGTATAATGTGTGGCCGCAAAAGAGTCCGAGCCTCTTTGATCCATTTATCTTAAGTCACAAAGGCTTTCTACACCTCGTTTACGTGTTTTTACATGGAAATCTGCACTGCAAATGCCATCATTTAGTTATCTATTCCTGTTAAATTCCTTGACGTGTGTGTGTGTGTTTGTGTGTGTGTGTGTGTGTGTAACACCAGCGGTATCTTACACGAATGAGTGTGGAGGTGTGTGTGTGTGTGTGTGTGTGTGTGTGTGTGTGCTCACTGACTAACGCAATACAGTCTTCATAAAGGTAGTATTGTTAAGTTGCGTGCGAAGCTCATGCTTTAGGCTTTGGGTCCCCGCCCACCCCTGTAAACCACGGCCTTTTTTTCCTCTCCTTTTTTTCCCTTCTACACCTTCCCCTTTCTTTTTGTTACAGGTAAACATTTGATGTCCGCACGCAATCCCCAGAGAGTCTCCTCCCCTTGTTCTCTCCTCGGCTCCCTGGCTTCCACTCAGCGTTACTCACACTCTCTCTCTCTCTCTCTCTCTCTCACACACACACACACACACACACACTTCTCTCACACACAGACACGCTACCCTTCCCTCCCCATTCTTATGACATTCCTGTCCTCACTGACTCAGCACCTGTTTCCTATAGAGGTTATTAGGTTTGTCTCTCTGTCTCTGTGTTGCTGACAGACTGGTCACATTTTTTGATTGACTGGAAACTCTTGACTGCTTTACTGGAACCTTCTAACGTTTGAGTTTGTTCTGTCTTATTGACCTTTAAAAGTCCTGGGACTTTGTCGAACCTAAAAACTTTGTAATGTAGTTTGTCCAACAAGAGTCTGGATCTCTGTGTGATTGTGTGAACAAAACATCCAATTTTGTCATAATTTTACAATATATTTCTGACGGGACAGTTCAACCTAAAATCATATTTTTCCTCTTACCTTATCCATCTAGATTGTTTTGGTGTGAGGTTCGGAGATAAGGACGATAGAGATGTCTGCCTTCTCTCCACTTGGGACTAAATGTTGTTCTAAGAAAAGAAAATGTAAATATCTCAACAGCAATTTCTCCAGAAATCATGACCTGGTTACTCCAGACAATTGACAGACCTTCTTATAATCAGTTTCATGTAGGAACTATTTTCATGCTACGTCTGCCAACCACATCACCGTGCCGAAAGAAGCGTGCATCTACTCATGGATGAGACGTTACAGCTTAGCCGAGGAGAATGCCATTGATGTTTACATCTCGCCCATGAGTTAAATGAATGCCTCTACATGGTGATATGGTCGGTGTGTGGAGTTACATACACATAGTTCCTACATGAAACTGCTCACTACAGGGTCTGTGGATTAACTGGGTCATGTTTTCGGGAAAGAGACATTACTGTTGAGTTTTCCAAAAGTATTTTTTTTGGCATTTTGAGCACCACAAGCCGAGTGCAATCTAGTTCCATTATATTGGAGAGAAGGCAGATATCCCTGTGGCTAAAATCTCCAAAACTCAGCAACTCACAACAAAACAATAAGGATGGATAACTGGGTTGAATTGTCTCTTAAATTAAAGAACGTGAATTAAAGAATTTCAATATTTATTTATTTATTCGTGATCTGTTTGTTGGGGACAGACACAATATTCACAGACAAGCTGAAAACAGCCATCCAATGCAGGTATTACAGTGTTTGTAGCGAATGCTGATTTGCAACACCCATCTCTAGGAGGGCTTTTATGAAAATAAGAGATTGGAACAGTGAGATAAAAAAGATGGTAAACTGACTACTAGAAAATATCATGAAGCTAAAAGAATTCATCAATGTGGATGTCCAATTAGGATCATGGGTAAATGTAGTCAGATGAAGCAATACATTCCACAGTGTGTGCTATATTGACAGAGAAAGCCAAGTTCTCCTGCAGCAAAATCTATCATTCTTCTTGCATCCAGCGATATCACGGAGCCTTTTGTTGAGGAAAAACTACAGGTCTTTTCACTGTGGATTACCAGACTCTGCCTCTGGGTAGCCAAGGGGTATGCGTATGCTATATGAGTGTTTTTGTCACATAACGCTATGTTTTGGCCAACAAAGTCACAGCAATATGCTAATGTGGCGATACACAGCAACACAGGAGGCTGGCGTCAGAAGCTGGCGTGTAATGCATCCTGGTACATGTAGGCACTCCTGGCATGGCTCAGTGAACAGGAGAACTCAGCTGTCTTGGTTAATATAGCATACACTGAGGAATTTATTGCTTCAATTGACTACATTTACCATCAACTCTTACTGGACATCAGCATAAAAAGGGTGACTTTTCCCTTTAACCAGCTCTCAAAGTTTACATCATAATGAGGAAAATGCAACCTTCATACAACATTATCAAGATAGTCAATGCGTTCAGCCTATGCAAATGATCTTTTTCTAAGGGTGCCAAAAGGAAGAAAAAGATTTGTGTAAAAAATAAATAAATAAATAAATGTGAGGAGATTGTGTCAAAATGGAAACAGTCTGTTCAGCGAAAACTTTGACCACATCTCACGTCCTCATCTCAATTCAAAAATGCTTGTGGTGTGTAAGTCTAACCAAAATGACTTACAAGACTAATTCAGTCTAACATCCCTCATTTAAGGAATAAGGGGGAACAAACAGAATTGTAGTAGTAATGTGGTAATGTCAGATTGATACCACCATAAAGTTTAAAAGCCAGAATCTGTGATGGTATGAGGGCATGGGTAACTGTCACATCTATGGAGGCACCACTGATGCTGAAACTTACATGCAAGAGAAAGAGAAAGAATTCACTTTCAAAACATCAGTAATTAGTGTCCTCACTTCTCAAATATCTACTGAGTTCTGCTATAAGAAAAAGGTTTTTGCATTGTATTTAATAGACTATAGGTTGAAAAGTATTTGCAAATCATTGCATTATGTTTTATGTTATTTTATTTATGTTTTGAGAAAAAAAAATAAAGAAGATAAGTAATACAGTACAGTGAAAACCTTGACCACATCTCACATCCACATGCTTGTGGTCTGTGAATCTAACCAAAATAACATACAAGACTTATTTTATCTAACTTCCCTCTTTAAAAGAATAAGAACAAATCTGTAGTAATGTATGTTTGAATCTTAATTCATGGCAGTGGGAACATGTTGGTTTCATTCAGCTTTTTGGTTGATTCATATCATACAACAATGTAAGCAATCACTTCAATCACTTAAAAACCTCATTAGTTTACTGTTCCATGTTGCTACAGTACATGGTTTTGAGTACAGCTTACACAAAGACAGTATGTGTGAATAACATCCAAAATATTTATTGGTGCGTGTGAACGATTGTGATCTAACAGATGTTGAACACTGAGGGAAGGTAATAAAACAAGTCCAAATCTGGTCTGTGTGCTCGGGCTCTGCCAATCTCAGTCACGCACATCCCTCAAGCTGCACTGCACAAACTACCAGACTGAGGGAAGGTCTGACTGGTTCTGACACATCACGGGCGACCATCATGTCCAAGCAGAGAAAAACACGAGCCTCTCTGCCAACGTTACCAGCAGCACATATGCCTTCAATCAGAGCTAATGAATGTATGGGCAGAGAAGAATCTTTTTAGCTTGTTAGCAATACGAAACACACCCACACACACATGGATGCATGTCTGCACAATTACTCACGTGCTGCATATTGACAAACCTAGACACGGGGGTTAAGTTAGTGCAGACGAACTGAGACTGTATGCTTACCAAACCTATTGTATTCTTCTTGTGAACTAATGATTTAGTGATTCAGCTATACACTGTAATTTCCGTGGTTTAATTGTTTCAACTAAGCAACTAAGATGCATCTTAGTCGCTTAGCAACTATCATCGTATCTGTCAAACAAACTTCGTAAGTGGTCTTGAGTTCCATTAATTTGCCTACATTAAAATACAAATAATTATACTAAATCATCCTAATCAGTAGAGCAATTGAATTCAACATCATATGTATTACAAATACCCTTTATTACTACAAATAGCAATGTTTCAACTTTTTTTGCACAATTAAAAAAACCATAAAACAAAGCCCATTGACATGAACTGTTTCTTGTTCTGAGTAATTGTAGATTAATCTAAAATTTCAGTGCGATCTCTAATGGTTATACAGCTGTGAATATATGCAGTCATTATGGTTTACGATAATCAGTGGCATGTATATTGATACGAAATGTACATTCTGGTGTGATTTAATTCTTTAAAAAGATATCACAACAGAATAAAGTCTCTATAACTGGGTATTTATCACGAGAGATTGTAGAGTTTGGAATTCAAATGGTTAAAACGACTGCTACAACAGTACTAGTAAATATGGAATTACAGTTCTTCTAGTTTTACTTTATACAGTTGAAATTTAGCTGAGTCAGGCCTGTTCTTTTGATTTGGAAAAGTCAGACTGTCAGAGATGTCCCATGCAGGCATAAAAGAAATTATTTCAATCCCTACATTGTTGTGTCTCCTATGATAATTGTGACCGCTGCTCTCTTTCATTGGGGGCTTTTGGCTCCCTCCAACCGGCCCAATTAGCAGCCCTGCTGAGGTGGAGTGTATTATGCAAATACAAACAGTTACTGTACCAGCATGAGCAGCTCCCATGGGTAGCCTGCAACAAGGCTATGTTAAATGAATATTAGATTTGTTGTGCCTACAACAAGTTACCTATTGTTGTGCTGGCCTTTCTGCTGCTCTGGAAAAGCCATTCAAACAAGATAATCTGTCTGCGTCTCGTCATCGCACCGCACTGTTTCCCCGTGCGTGGAGAAAACAATGAAGCAATTGGTGTGGGTGAATACAGGGATACTTCTTACAGTCTCCACTGTTTGACACGGGATCCTGCGATGCAACACTGATCCAAATGAAGACAACAGAAATTCTCAGTTCCACCTAATTTATATAATCACCGCCACATTTTCTGTCATTTCAACTCTGCCATATTCTTCCTCTTTTTTCCATTTATTCTAAGCTTTCGGCTCAATCTTGCTGTGTCCTGTCTGTGTCTATTGTTTCATGCTTAGTTCATCTGTTGCTCTCTGCTCTCATTGGGAACAATTGCTTTTGTCCACAAAGCCAGTGCATGTCCTGGATATAAGGTGTGACAGTTGGGTCAGGGCTGTGAAAGAGCTGTATTGTCCCTCCTCACACTGCAAGGTGACAAACCAACAACGTGGCACAGAAACGATGAAATATGCTTTCTCTGAAGGAAGCATTGTTCCTTTCATTACCTGCATTAAGTGGTTAGCAAATATTATGTATCCATAAAACCAGGGGTGAGAGAGGTACTCAGATCCTTTACTTAAGTAAAAGTAATAACACACTGTGAAAATGCAGCTGGTAAAAATGACCTGTTTGCACTTTATCATACAGTACACTAATTAGACATAACAAGCCACATTTTGTATTGAAGTCTATCTGTTTAATCTTTTAAACAAAACTAGAAATAATATGTTCTTTAATAGACAGTATTAGACCCTCTATTAAACTAGAATTAGATTTTATTGATGGACACATTACAACAGAACTGTACTGTAAACTAAAGTGTATTATTTTCCAGAGTTAGACCCTAATTAGACTTTATTAGAGGGTAACTGAGGACACGTTACAACAGCACTGTATTGTAAACTGCAGTGAAATCACATATGTCCTACTTGAGACACACCTTCATATGTAATTTCACTTTAGTTTACAGTACAGATCAATTATAAAGTGTCCCAACTTACACTCTAAGAAAGTCAAATAGGATCAAACAGCGGGAAAACAATACACTTTAGTTTACAGTACAGCACTGGGTCGCACATTATTTATAGTAATAGACAAAATAAGCTGTACTTTGTATTAAATTAGACAGAAACGTTAAATATGTTTTTTAATTTGACAGTATTAAAACCATTATTAGGCTTTATTAGAGGTAATTAGAGGCAAATTCCATCTTAGTTTAAAGAATAGTTCTGTTGCAATATGTTCCAAATTACCATCTAAGAAAATCTAGTAAGAGTCTGAAACAATATACTTTAGTTTACAGTACAGTCATGTTGTAAAGTGTCTAAAAGTCTAATAAGGGTCTAAAAAGGGGTATAACTCTCATGTCTTACATTTTTACTATACTGTACTATATTTTTACTATATATGTTATTTTTTTAAGCAGATGTTACAGGTTTGCTGCAACCCTCTGACACAATAATTTTGTTTTGACACTTAAAACCATAATCTTTGATCCGTTGGAAAAAAGTCACCCTGTCACGCAGGCAGACACAGGCAAGTAATGGGTGTGTTGTAGCACATAGCGTGTGTGTCACTTTCTCCCTGGTCATGTCAGGCAGCTGTTTGTAAACAGTCCTCCCCACACCCCAGTCAGCTAATGACAGGGTTGAGCTGGAATACAATGGCTGCCTCCTGGCACGCTCTCGCTGAGAAAAGAACAGCACCGCCAAAGAAATTAATACAGGTCACTAAGGTGTAAAAAATTACATCTTTTACAGCAGTCTTTTTTTTATTCCTTAATGTGTCTGATGTGATCCATATATTTGCATGTTTATGAAGATTTGAGAACGCGTCATGTGTGGAGCATCTCGTGAATAAATGTGGACAGGGTTGCCAAGGTTACTTTGTGTATTCTGGTACAATTGCTAATTACCTGTTGAAATATGTCGTCAGTAACTTAGCCCAAGTATCAGAGTATTAAAGTGACTTGACTTTCTGTTACTTTTGGGTTACCTCAGCACCAAATAGGTGAAATAATTTAGCCTTGTATAATATTTTATGTTTGTTGGAGGTTCATAAATCATTTAATATTCAGTCCTTTGTTATGTGTGAATGCACATTTGCATCAATAATAGTAATTATATGCATTTAAATGTACTGTGTTAAGTAACGTAATGTTATTCACACTTCACTTTCAAACTGCTGATTGTTTTTAGCTCTCACAGTTGAGCTACAGCGTGTAAAATCCAAGAACTGTGAGACACGATGATCGTCAGCGAGGAAACACTCAGATCCAAACATTCCCTGAAAAAGCATTCACAACAGGAGTTCACAAATGCCATTATGTAGCCTCACCTCTGAGCTAATTTACCACCATTATCAGTGTTGGTAACTGTTTTGCTTTTGTTTGTTTGTAACACATACCGTACATGTTATTCATCACTTGTTGTATGCTTCAAATGCTTATATCACTTATATCACTGAATGGAGGATTACCATTTGTGTTGCCCTTTCTGTTTCCCTGCTATGACGGAACACCCACAGGTAACACATCCAACAACCACTTCAAAGGAACAATAAAGAGATTCTCCGACTGGCAAATCCAGTACGATTAGCATTAACTCTTTTGTTGC
Source organism: Lutjanus campechanus (assembly GCA_027495735.1). Taxonomy (NCBI): domain Eukaryota; kingdom Metazoa; phylum Chordata; class Actinopteri; order Lutjaniformes; family Lutjanidae; genus Lutjanus; species Lutjanus campechanus. The sequence goes on from JAJHUR010084270.1 coordinate 48,783, forward strand.
CGTTACTGCTTTTTTTTATCTACGGTATCTGGCAACAAATCAAACTTTGCAACATTTTGCTTGTGCCAGCTCCAAAGAGGTGGTCAGGAAACGATGCTGAATATGTGAATACCGCGCCACGGAGGCCCAGTGCATGGAGTCACTTCAGCCTGCCTTTGATGTGTGAGAATGGTATGCTGAGTTCCAACTTCGCTTGCTGACGCTGACTCACTCAACTGGGAGCTAGCGTGACAGCCGAGGCAGGTTAATGTGTTCCCCCTCCAGACAAACACAATGAAATATGACTGAGTGACTGTTGCCTTAAGCAGAGACATGAAGCGGAGGAAAGACAAGTCCTCTGTTTGAACATTTAGGGGATTTTATTAGCAAGTCCTTTGGGCTTATCGCATCATTGTATTTAAGAAGTCAAAGCAATTAGTGTGATATAACACACTTACTGTATGACATTTGTGCGTACATTTAGGATCAAACTGCCGACGTTCCGGTTAGCAGACAACTGAGCCACAGCCACCCGATGTAACTCCATCCTGGCCCTGGGCAGAGGGAGTGCACTCTGTTTAAAAGCCATATGAGTGTCAGCATTTATGCTGTTTCTAACTCTGTAGGGCTGGGTATCATTTAAAGATTTTTGAAACCGATACCAATACCCTTACCTTGACTTTGAACGATACTTTTTTTAATATCTTTTTTTTAATAAAATCTACTTTAACAACTGCAAAAAAATAGATTACTCATTATGACTCAGACACCCACTTCAAAGAAAGAAACTGGGAGCAGCTGGAGAGACTTTATTTACTCTGCACAGTTTACTCAGCCTGGATACTTGGACTGACATGAAGAAACTGGTTGAATATCTGTACAGTATTGGACAATGTAAAAAGGACCATTAACAACAAACAGTAGTCTGCTTAAGTCTGTGTAGGTGATGTTTGCGGTACTGAGAGATAGTGGCAGAGTGAGACCGGTTACTTTTTCTGAGAAAGTAAGCTAGTCTGAGTCCGACAACCATCCACCATCAACCTGTCTATCTTTCAGCCTTTACTGGTCAGGCTGTAAGCACCACCATGTTAGCCGTCACAAACGCTCTCTGCCTTGACTCCAGGTCGATTCCCGTGGTGGCAAAGGGAGGATGCGCTGGGGATGATGTGGTGAACTGACTCACCGATGAGCTCACAGGTTAGCTGGACGGGCTAGCTAACAAGCAGCACAAATTTCACCTGACTCCATTTTATGTATAGGAAGTAAACGCCAAGGCTAAAAAACTTTTTTGGTTTCTGTGCGAGGTGAGCAACTTTTATCGGACTGTATCATGTTTGCATGCTGTATCTAGCTTGTTAAAATACATTGTGTTATAACATTAATGTAGTGTTTTCCATGCTTGCACAGCCCACCACCGGCATTACTAGATCAGAGCATAATCAGGCTGTGTGCTCACTGATACTGGTGAGATTTGCTCAAAAGTTTGTGCAGACTCTGCAGCTGAGTCAGCTCAAACTTTGAGCAGACTCAGACAAACAACATACAGATTTGTAAAGATAGCACTGAAGGGTACAAGTGATTCTATTGTTAATTTAAGACCGACTGTAAAAACAATAACAGAGCAGTGTGCAACATGTCTGGTTCTAAAGACAAAAAGCAGCTGTGTAAATCAACTGTAGCACTGTTGCGGGTTTTTAAACACATATGAACACACACTCACACACACACACATTGTTTCTGTCTCTCAGATGGAAAGTAACACACCTTAAGAGAAGTAGTGTGTTAAGCCTACAGCAGTGTATTTTATAAAGCCAAAGATGCAGCCAGTATTTGATCTCTTTATCGACAAATAGCTAGCATGTGACAGCAACTTTGCAACATATTCCACAAAATCTGCAGTACACCCACAGCATGTTACTTTGCACCCGTATAGCAAGACAATGTGGGTTTGAGCAAAAAGCAAACCCATAAGGACCGAAAAGCTTTTCAGAATCATATCAACACAAAATCACTTTATGTTTATTTAGTCAGAAGTGTAAACCATGCACGGTTCCTGCTGGTTGATCACTGAAGAGGTGGGGAACTCTAAAGGAAATACATGGTGGTCCCGCTAGATTGAAGTGAAGGAGCGCAAAAGGATCTGAGGGCAAAGGGAAGTGGTAAGTTAAGTAGTATGTGGTGGTGGTTTGTAGAGGTTGGATGATGTGTTCTAAGGGAGTGAAGCATGTATGTGTTTTGGAGTGGTTGATGGGGGCTGAATGGGGCACTTGTTAACAACAGAGATTGCAATACACAGACTGCCGGTGGCCCCTTCTTTCTTTTTATTGTGTAAATCATAATATCTCTTCTCACAGGAAAGGAGAAATCAGGGCAACTAGGTTTACAAACCAGTTCCAAAAGAGATGGGATGCTGTATAAAACATAAACAGTATGAAGACAAGATATTTAATGTTCAATTTTACCGGCTTTAAACATCTATATATTGTCTTTGTACTGTATTTAATTGAATTCAAGTTGAAAACGATTTGCACATCATTGCATTCTGTTTATATTTAAGTTTTACACAGTGTCCCAACTTTTTTAGAATTGGGTTTTGTAGAAAAAAGGCTGTGTTAAGAAAACAAAGAGAGATCCAGCCTATTCATGAGAAAGAGACATATGGTGCAAGCACACAGAACAGGTGTTGCTACACAGCTGAATTTCCACTCTCCTGCTCTCTCCGCCTCATCTCTTTCCTGTGACTGACATTTATAGCACCAACAATGGACTGTTAACCTCACAGTAGCTCTTTATGATGGTGAAGGATACGCTCTTTTATTAGGGGCAACTGCTGAAATTACTGCTCATTCTTTTCCCCGTAGTGCTGCGATGTGTGATTTCTGCCTGTGACACAAAGTCCAGAGTCTGCTGCCAACACACTGAGGATGACGCGGAGGATTGGTTCACCTACTGAACACCAGACAGAGCAGATTACTGGGACAACAGTCAGGTGACCCGTGGTTTCTCTGGGTCAAAGAGTCAACCAGGCAACTGACAAATGTAGAATAACAAGTAGGCACACTGATTTTGATCTTAAATATGAATGCAAACTACTACTACAAAAAAACACTAAATTATGGTAAAATCTGAACCGTATTCTGCTGTATTAATGCCATACAGTGTAATTCTGTAAACTGCAATGCAATCTGGGAGAAAAATAACATGATTACAGCACTTATTTATTAATAATTTAATACCATTATTTACAAGAATTTAGTGTAAACTTTACTGTAAACAGCTGAGCATCCTGGGGATATAAAATAAACAATCAACTTTGGAGCACATCGGCCAGCTAGAAACTAGTCTCTCTGTCACCACAAAGATATGGCAACTCTGCAATCTACTCCGCCTAACCACTTTTATTCTAGCTGATGCAGATGCAGAGACCTTCAAACTTTGTTATTTTCCTCCTTTAATCTGTCATTTCTTCGACTCCACTGCTGAAACATGTGTCACCTATGACAGACACATACACTTGTAGTGTTTGAATTAAAGAGCAGCAGATCCTGAGACGATCAACAATGCGATCAGCGTATTTTGACCATGCAGCTGGATCAGCTGATGTACCGTCGTGGGTGACCGCCCCAGGAGGAGTGGAGGTGAGCCGATAAGAGCCACAGTACAGCTGGGACGTGAGGCTGCTTCTGGATAATGTCTGGTCATGGAAATGAAGCAGACTCAGGATGGCCAAGAGAACTGAACACAGAGATTGTTGTGTCACAGACAAACCAGTGATGGGTGATCCAGCAGGGAGTCAGGGAGCTTGTGTTGCACCGGTGACATTTTCATTTGAATAAACATTTGAAAAGGAACTGCATAATGAATGTTGTATTTTTGTCATTTTGTTCATTTTTATTCTTATTGTCATTATTAATATTATTAGTAGTATTCCAATAATATTCTTTAATTATCATTAAATACAGGCTATAACTGTATATTCAAATACTACTGTAAATATACAGTAATCCCCCGACACTGCACATTTATCTCTAGTAATAACGCTGTTGCCAGTCACTTAATTTCAATTTACAGGGAAACAAAACCTAAATATATGTTTCTTTTTTCACTGGATAAAAGAGAAAACTTGAGCTGGTCCACACCTATCATTTAAACATTAATGTGAAACTCTGTGCACCCTGAGAAAAAATTCCAGGTATTTTCGCTTTAGGTGTTCTTTCTTGTAAACAGTATTATTATGCTACATAGGTGTGTTTGGTTTGATAAAATCACACTCAAATGTCAACAGTGGTTGACTGAGTCATGTACTCACAATAGCTATAATCATTTTTTCTTTCCTACCGGAAACTTCTGCAGGTGCTGCGCAGGTACTGATGAGTGAACCGAAAACGTATGTTAAAATATAGACCCCAAAACATTAAAATGAGGAGATTTGGAAAAACAAATCGCCACCAAAGTCACCTTGCCTATATGAAGCATCCATCCAAACAATATATGTGTGAGAGTTCATAAGAGGAAAGACTGAGTCAGTGTGAGAAGGTGAAAAAGAGATGTGCATGCCTGCGTGTGTATCTAAATGCATGGATATTAGCCTAGGTGTGATGAGCGAGGCCGCATCCAGAGTCTTTCCTTTGTTGTGTGCGGCAGCTTTGCCCCAAGGGCTGCAGCAGCGTGAGTGTGAGCTACGTGGTGCTCTGGAAACAAGAAAAGCAGCTCTGTTTTTGGATGGCTGTCTTGGCTTTGTATGAGCGCTTGCTGGCACGCAGTCAAGATCCTGCCCCTAGAGAGGGAAGATTAATGACAGCTAGTCACGGAAAGGCTTTACAGCAGCAGAGAGCAAAAGAGAGGAATAGAGTGGGAGAGGGAAGATGGGGCGAAAGGAGGGAGGAGGGGGGAAAACAAAGGTGAGGAGCCGCTGTGTTGACGTGGGAGTGATAGGAGCAGGTATGAGTAAAAGGCGTGTGGGTTTTTGTGTCTGCGTGTGTGCATCAAAAAAGAGCCGAGTACAAACACAGATTAAGACAATCCTAATAAACTTGCATAATAGTTGTAAAAACATAGTGAAGACAATGACTGCATGTATTATTCCTTGAATTTCATCACACTAATCCAGCTAATGTCCACATGACAGCTCTGACAGACACTTAACTCACAGAACCTCACCCTCCTCCTCCTGTGATCCTGCTCTATATGCTCAGCACCCCTGCTAAATCCTGGGGAGGGTGAGAGATAGGTAATTACACAGGTTTTGTTTGGTTATGGTCTAGACGTTACATCCATTCCCAGTCCTGTAATGACACCAGAACAGACAGTGCTGTGTATCCTCAGCTAGCACATTGTTTTCCTTCACCAATTGTGATGTACTGCAGTCTTTGTAAATACTATGAAGGGCGGTGACTTCTTGAAATGTTAAACTTTGTTTTAACTATGATCAATTACCCTGTAAGAGGAGTCAAGCTTTCCTGAGGAGACCAATGTTTTGTCAGTAATGTTAGGGTTTTTTTCAAAAGTAGCAAACCTGCAAAAAAAAAACAATAGATGAGTTTGTTTCTGCTGTTTTTAATGTGCGCTGGAAAGCCTAGACTCAACTCACGTCTGTACAGGAGAGCAGAGAGACAGGCGTACTTAAAAGTGTCTGTGTGTTCAACTCTCAGTACTTTTGGAACTTCAAACTTAATTTCCGTAGTCTGAAGTTTAGTTTCTTTCTTGCGTTGTTGTTTGTATTTAAAGGAATCAGCTTTATTTTTTACTGTTACCGTGTTCACTTTTCAGTCTTGTGAAGTTAATGTTGATGAAAAACCCTCTTCAGAATAAACGTTATTGTGATATTGTGATGTTTATCCCCCTTTCAGATGCTCAACTAAGGATGAACACTTCATCAGTTAAATGCAAATCTTCAAGCAGGTGCAAACTCTGCTGTGTTGGGCTGACGTACTGAACCAAGCAGTATGTACATGAGGAAGGAGCAAAAGAGCTGTCGAAGTTACAAATGAGGCGATAAGCTGTCATTGTCTCTGCCGAAAAGGGGAGAAAATTACCGTCTCCATCTAGGTGTCATGGTTCCATTACTGCCGATTGGAGCTGGAGCTGATAAATACCCAGGAATTAATGCCAATTGTATCCTTTCCAGAAAAAAGCCAGATGTTAACGTTTTGTTTGACCAGTGTAAAAGGGGCTTTACTGAGTGTGAATAACCTGAACAACCACTGGTGCGCAATGAATGAACCAAAAGTTGAGGAGACTGCGGTGCCGCCAGGGCTGACCTCTCCCTGTTTCGCAGCCCAAACCCCAAACCAAAGTCCCTGGCTCCAGGGCAAGCCCAGGTCACGGTGAACTCACTCTCCTCATCTCCTCTTTCATTCCCTGACCACACAGCAAATGACCTCACTCCTTTTGAGAGTCCCCAACAGACTTAAGTCTTTGTATCACAGATGAAAAATTATCCCGGGCAAAGTTCGCCTGATGGGACCAAAGATTTTGCAAATTGAGACAATTGGACAAAAGTACGTGTGTCTGCTTTTCAAAGCTGTTTACTTCACTCTGGAGACATGCTGGATTCCTCCATCATAATGCATGGTAAAATGCTCCATTTCATGGTGCCAAGCAATTCTGACCACAAGAATGAAGGGAAAATTATTCTGTAAAACCATTTTTATCCACAGAACATCTCTCTGAGCAGGGAAAATTACTTCATGAGACAATGTGTTGAAATATCAAACTATGGGCTGTATGCAGCTCACACTTTCTGACAATAATGTTTGCATGGGACGGTTCAGTGGCAATGCTGGGTGAAGAGTGAACTGAAGCCTAGACTATGGCCAGACCATAATTACTGTGGCCTTGCTTGAATATTCATCATGACACAGTTGTTTTTCTAACCTTAAAGGTCTGTGTGTAAGATTTATGGGTATTTACTGGCAGAAAATGGCACAAATGTGAGATTATTTTCATAAGTCTGTTTTCACTAGTGTGTAATCACCTGAAAATAAGAAAATTATTAGCTTAGATTGAGCAATTTTTATTTACAGAGAGTGTGGGTTCCCTTCCATGGGGTCGAACGCCTTGTTTCTACAGTAGCCCAGAGCAGACAAACCAAACACTGGCTCCATACTATATGTTTTTCACACTTGGAAGGGGACAGTGAGGTGAGTTGATTGCTATCTGTAAGCTTACACTAGATGCCACTAAATCCTACACACTGGTCCTTTAATACCAAGTGTATTAGTTGCCTAACACTAAAGGGGAACTGCACTAATTTTACATGTCCAGCTCTGCTCCAGGCTAGTCTGACTTGCTGGATGCACACTGTGGGTATAGGCCTGCCATTGATCACTTGTTTCAGGTGTGATCTGCTATCTGCTTTTTGAAAGTTCCCCGGGAAACAACAACCTCGAAGCTAGCAACCTACACACTGAAAATGGCAAAATGTCAGCTGGTTTGCTAACAGTATGAACGTTCACAAGCTAGCAGCTGTTGCCTCTTTTTAGACACCAGAGCTTTCCAACATGCCTAAGATCATTGTGATTAGCTTAAAGAATACAAACGAGGCAGACCATTTTTCTTTCTTTCTTTCTTTCTTTCTTTTTTTTTAACCCCACAGCAGAATGATCATGTGTGGAGCCAGAATTTTCTCCAGCACTGACTGATGTGGAGTTAGGTCAGGCTATACAAGACTAGCTTGAGCTGCCGAAGGATACATTGGCTGCCTGAATCTCAGATGAAGCTTTCTGCAGACTAGTTGTACCCATTGTGGGTAATGTAGGCACCAGAAGAATATCTCTGATTCTGCTGCACCACTTTTTAAACTCTCCATCATGAGTCAGGAGTGAAAGGCTAAGTCGGTAAAACCTGTGATAACTGATGTTTTTTGTGCCACTTGGGGGCAAGTTGTGAAGACATTTACATAACATCACTTTTAAGTGCATTTGGCAAAACTTTTTTTTCCTTCTTCTTCTTCTTTTGGCAAAATTGCTAGCAAACAGTTGCTCATTAACACATCCAGCAGACAGAGAACAAAAATATCATCCATGTGAAGCAGGGTGACCAGATGAGAATGGGTGAAATTCAGAACAGGCTGGTTGGGGTTCGGCACATCATGTCAGAAAGGTTAAAATGTATAGAATCATTTAGAGTAATAGATTCTAACTCTGATCATTTGGTATTGAAGATCAGGTAAGACTCTGAGGATAATATGAAGCACATTGTCCTGGCTGTTTACAAGACACAGGAACCATTATGCACAGATGACAGGTGTGTTACAGTCATTTTAAAAATCCTTTCAGCAGCTAAGATTGTCATTAAACTGTAGGAGCTCACAAACACATTTTTTAGATATTTCTGCAACAAAAAGGTCGACAGCAACTATCCATTTTTAAAAATCTCAGTGCAAGCGAAAACACATCAATCAAATCAATAAAATTCCATATTTTACAAAAAGAAACAGGACATTTTTAATAACTAAAAGCAGGAATTATAGCTTCCATAGATTTGATAGAGAATAAAGACAGTTTTCATTCTGCTTGTTCATATTATCTATTAATATATGATCATTTTCAGAACAGGATAGGATTCCGGATTTGTAACAACTGCCCAGAATTTAGGACTGTCCTGAGTCATGTCTCTGGCCACCTGATGAATTTCAGTCTAATATTCACTCAGTATTTTGGATCTATTTTTGGTCTCGCCCCATTTCCTAAGGAAAATATATGGCTCTTTAGCTGCTACATGTTCACTAGTCACTAACTGTGCCTGCTTTTTAGAGCTGTTTCACTGAAAAGAGTTGCCTGCTGGCCCCAAAAAACAACTCTATGAAAGCCAAGAGAGTGAATCAAAACGGTAAAGTTGCAGCTGGACAGCAAAAGAATGAGGTAAAACTCAATATGAATTGCCATTAAAGCCAAGGGGAGCTGCTGATTCAGGTGATAATTGTCTGTGGGTTCATCACTATGAGCAGCTACTTTCACATTGCCACATTATTTTCAAATTGTCGTTATATATTGTGATTCCAAATATATAATTACACAGGTGTGGACTGTTCAAATTATTTGTCACTAGACGTCCAATGTTTGGTGAGGGGGTTGTTGCATTTGCAATTTGTCAAAACACTGTGCAGAGAGAACTTCATCTATTACTGCCATCACCACATTAGTAGTGCAGCTTAAGAAAACTGCAAAAGAAGGAAATCTATTGTACATCACTCACTGAAACCTTTCAGTATTTCCATTTGTGCACCTGGAGGAAATTAATTTAGCTAAGCAAAATAGTCAAACCCAATGGTACATTTCAGCACCGTTTTATCTGGCAGACTATACAATACATCCTCACTGCAGCTGTGATATCTCTGAATCAGAGCATGGATATCTTTAACTGTTGGTTATCTACAGAAGACAATGGTGCATCTGTCAACAAAGATGTTCCCAGCCAGGTATATTGGCACTTAAAACTGGTTTTATAACCATGGAGCCACTATATATATGACATTTTCCCATGTCACCTGCCACACATTGTGCTGAGATGACCAGGGAGAGAGAGCAGAGTGGGCGGCAGGGAGAGAGGGAAGAAGGGAGGGGTGCTATTGTTGGCACACTCCTGCAGGTCTGTAGGCTAGGGAATGTGTAGAGGTGGAGAAGGGGATTAGAGAGAATAAATATTATTCTTCCACAGAACTGCTTTGAATCAGTGTTGAACAGCACATTTCAAGTTGTATGGATTGGATGAGATCATCTGGGGGAAAATGCTGCTATGGTGACAAATACAAAAAGGGGGGGAAAAAAGTTCAGTGCTAACAGGAAAAGTCAGAAAAGTTAACGGGAATGAAGACAAAAAGAAGGTGAATGGGGACTGGAGATTAAATGAACTTCAGTAAAAGTAGACTGATGGTAGGAAACTTATAGAGGCGACATGTTATTGAGACAATTACTTTGCCTTTCTGGAGAAACAATGGAAGCTTTTAGAGGCAGTGTAGCTAAGGCTTTGACAGGTTAAAGTTCTGTTTTTAAATGATCAGACTGGGGACATCTATGGGTGAAGATGTCTTAAACAAATATTAAGGCATTCATCTCATGCTGATTTAAAGCTTCAATTACACTATATTTTGAGCAACTCAATTCCAGGTGGGGAGAGTGTTGCTGCCCCAAGCACAAGGAGTTGTTCTTGAGTGACCATTGGTTGCACTGGTGCAGCATCAGCAGTAATGCAGAAATTGTGCTGAACCTTAGCCAGAAAGAAAGCTTTCAATTTACCTGCTGATCTATCCTGTGGTCATGAAGTGACTGAAAGAATGAAGTTTTTGGATACAAGTGGTCAAAATGAGTTTCCTCCGTAGGGTGACTGGGCTCAGTTTTAGAGATAGAGTGGGGAGCTCAGACATCTGGAGGGAGCTCGGAGCACAGCCATTTACTCTTTAGGGTTGAAAGGAGCCAGCTGAGGTGGTTCAGGCATCTGATCAGGATGCCTCCTGGATGACTCCATTTGGAGGTTTTCCGAGCACATCCAACTGAGAAGAGACTCAGGGGTAAACCCAGAACTCACTGAGGGATTACATATCCCATCTGGCCTGGGAACCCCTCAGTGTTCCCCAGGAGGAGCTGGAAAGTGTTGCTGGAGAGAGAGACGTCTGGAATACCCTGCTTAACCTACTGGATGGATGGATGGATGGATGGATGGATGGATGGATGGATGGATGGATGGATGGATGGATGGATGGATGGATGGAAAAGGATCAAAAGAGTCATAGAAGTTACTGAAGGAGGTGACAAGCCTCCATTGCCTGCGCATAAAAGGGACATTGCCCAGCCCTACTGTATACCAATACATTCCCAAATCTTCCCACGAGATTAGACGTACTGTAGACAGAGGTGGGTAGTGAACCTGTTGAGATTTAGCTGAAGTGGTCATGGGGCTGATACAGTCCGCAGAGTCCCACTGCAAATAAGAGGGGCGATGGTTGGTCCTGGGTTGCAGGGCACAGAGAGGGCAGTGTCTAGGGGAGAGAGGAACTCTGATAGACGGGCACAAAGGGACCATTGGTTTGGCCGAGACGCAGCGGGAATCCAGTTGGAGTTCCGTGGGAAGAGTTGAGCTCAATGAGACAGATCTTTCTCCCTCTCTCTCCCTCTTCTCAGTGAGCTTGTGATGGAGAAGAAGAGATGGAGACATCAACAAAGCCCTCACAAGCAGCTCTCAATAATTCAATGCCAGCATAATTTCAATGCAACATGACATAGGCACCAATACAATCTTGCACGCTTGGAAACAAATAAAATGCAAGGTAACAAAGACCATTTAAAAAGCAAAGAAACTGAACTGAACTTCTGGAATACATTATGAGTAATTATTAACATGCTCTTTTAATGAGTTTTGTTATTATCTGTGCTGTTGGATGGAAATAACAGAAAAGGATAAAGCATTCAGAGACGTAACAAGACTTGGGTTATTGATCCTCTGTTCATCACTACCTGGAAAAGTTTCTTTCTGCCAGAGCCAGATTCAGAACATGAGACTTATCCCCTACAGCTCTCCTCTCTTAATTTTATCTCTTCATCATGACCTAAGCTAAGCTAAGTTGCATTCCAAAGCACACACCAATTCCCATGAAATAATAGCATCAATGATCCAAAACTACCACAGAAATCCCATTGTTCTTCATCATGCAACAATGACCCTTCACAATCAGGCTCTATTGGGAAACTGCACTCCTCTCAGACACTGCACTGAGACACACTTTTGGATGTACCAAGCAGATATAGGGAGGTGGACAGTGGAGACACTTGGAGCAAAACAAACTCAAAAGAAACTACAATTACTGCTTCTGCCAACAAGTCAAGTTGCGCTTTACGTCCATGTCTGTCCAAACTCATATACATATTGAAGACTTCAAAGGAATTTGATAAAATGTATTATGTGTATTTTTATCACTATATTAACATATATGAATCCAGTGACTTATTTTCAGTGACAAACATGCTGTCTTCCCTTGGAGACTATTTTTTAGAGAGGAGTACAGAGGGCTGATAGAGAGCTGAACATTATGATGTCATAGTGAATTTACCTTTGAGTTTTGAATGTAAAATATCATCACCTCATCATTTTATTCATTTGCATAGGAATTCTTGAGTTATGGCCAAAAATGAATTTTGTCAGATCACAGTGACCGAGAGGACATCTGTGCCAAATTTGATGAAATTCCATCAAGATCTAATCGGTTCATTCTTGAGTCCAAATGGACATTTGTGCCAAAAAGAAATTCTACCCAGGTGTTCCTGAGATATTGCAGTCACAAGAAAGGGACAGAAATGAGGTCACAGTGACGTTAACCTTTGACCACCAAAACCTAATCAGTTCATCCTTGAGCCAATGTTGTTGATGTTTACCAAGTTTGATGAAAATCTGTTGTATTTCCGGCATTCTTGAGATATTCTTGAAATATTCTTCCGGCATTCTTGAGATATTCTTGAGATATCATGTTAACAAGAAAAGGACGGCAGGACGGACAAACAGATGAAAGTACAAACATCCCATAAACATAATACCTCTGGCTGCAGCTGGCGCGGATACAGGTGTATGAATAAGGCAAAAATTAAGAAGGCATTATGTAACCCTGAAACAAAACAACATTTGTCACTCCCACTGTGTATCAGGGATGTGTGGGATGGCCCTTAGACACTGTTTTGATTCTTATCATATGCCATGAAGGGCTTGTTTGTTTTGGATTGTGTGATTACATCTCTGCTTGTCACACTGGACAAGTACTGCCACCTGTAGCACCTGGTCTGAAGACCCACATAGACCACAGAGTCAACAGGGAGCTTTTCCAAACAGTCTTAACATTTAATATCCTCAAACCCCGGCCGCCGGGCATCAAACTATCCAGTACTGGAAACAGACAGAGGGAATGTCAAAAAGCTGTAATCACCCACTTCCTGACTGGTTATACCAATGCTTGCTTTCTGCTAAAGTTGTTGTAATCTGAATTAATGTTGATGGTGACCCTCAGCCTCTGAGTCACTTCTACGTATATTCCTGCCTAGAAGTCACCCATTCCTTCTTGCCTCTTGCCCCCTGCAGCCTTTTCCACTCCCTCCACCACTCTTAATACCCCCGTGACCTCCCGCCCGGACTCTCCCCTGCCTCCTGCCCCCTGCACTTCCCCACCCTCCTGTGCCCTCCCTGGCACCTTTGCCCCACGGCCCGGCCTCATTCATCTAGCCACCCCTCTCCGGCCAGGGGAGTTGAAGGCCCTCTTTGTATGCACTCCCTGGGAGATATTAACCCCCCGTCTCCGCGCTCCCACCAAACAAAGGAAGCACTTACTAACCGCTAAAGCCTTAACAAACAGCGCCTTTCAAATGAACCCTGCTCCATGCGGTGCAGAGGGAGGGGAGCGCCCAGGAGAGAAAAGCCCAAAACATTTGCTTGTTTTCGCAGATTACAGAAAACCTGGTGGTGCTGTACTCGGATCTTGTCGAGTTGACTTGCTATACCTACCTATTCCAACTTAGACTCAGATGGTTCCCACTGAAGCAAGGAAGGAAGGAAAAGTCCATATGCACAAACACAGATGCTCACACACACTACAGGATGACATCCTATTGACAACATAGTTCCAAACGTAACCGCAGGATGATTTTTAGTCTTACGCTGACTTTAACGTACTTGCAATAAGAACCATAACCCTGGCACTTGCTCTGTTTGTTTGACTGGGAGCCCGTTTGCTCTGCATCACAGCAGCTATTTTTCCTGGAGTCTATTAAGAATGTTACCCTGCGGCAGCAGTTTCCATTATTCATAATAACTCACGATTTCATAACATAATGACAAACGGTGGGTAATTTGCATGAGTATCATTTTATATTGTGACACTGATATATTGTGATATAGTGTAAACTTCAAGGATTATGTAAATTTCCTGGAAATTCATTTGATAAATCTTTTGGGTTTTCATTAATTTAATATAGCTATAATTTAAATGTCTCAATCTAAATGCTACAAAACATCTTTGACTGTTGACAAACATTAACTGGAAGTATTGGAGGTATTTTTTTTACACTACTCTAATAAGATGTAACAAACTGTACTTTGAATCAAGTTAAACAGAAACTGTGAATAATATATTCTTTATTAGGCACTTATTAGACTTTATTAGAGGGTGATTTCAGGCACATTACAACAGAACTGTGTTGTAAACTAGAATGAAATCACGTATCTGCTACATGAGACACACCTTCTTTGGCTGGTCCTAAACAACTGACAGAGTAGTCAAGACTGATTCCTTCTTCTTTGATCAAATCACATTATCTGATTTCAGTATTAAAATAAGTCTCTGCAGTCATCCATAGACAAAATATTCCTTCTCCTTCTACAAATTTAGCCTTTACTTGGTCAGTCTGGTTCTCATATTGTTTTTAAGTGGAGAAGTAGAAGGTGTGTGATTTCACTTTAGTTTACAGTACGGTTCTGTTGTAATGTGTCCCTCATAACACTCTAAGAATCTCTCAAAAGGGTCTAACAAATACTGTCTAATAGAGAATAATTATTCCTGGGTTTTGTCTAATTTGAGACAAAGTACAGCTTGTTAAGTCTTATTAGTGTACTGTAAAATAAAGTGGGACTGGTATATGTTTATATTATGTGTCATTATGACCAACCCAAAACGGTAATAATGATGCCAACACCTTAAGTTGACACAACACACTGCAGAACACTGCCTGCTAAAAGATACAACGCCGGAAAACACAATGAGGACGTGTCGTCTTATTGACATATGAATGAAAACAGGCACCTGTGACTTGGTTACTCTGTTAGACTGGGAGCCCATTTGCTCTGCAGCACAGCAGCTATTTTTCCTAGAGTCTAATTAAGAATGAAACCTTGTGGCAATACTTTCCATTATTCATAATAACTGACAACTTCTTAACATAATGACAAACGGAGGGTGATTTGCATGATCTATATCAGTACACATAATGCATACACATTATGCATGCATACACAGTGCATAATGACATTGATACATCAGGATATAGTGTAAATTGTAAAGATACTATAAATTTAATTTAATTTGGTCGCACTTTATTTTACACTACTCTAATAAGCTGTAACAAGCTGTACCTTGTGTCAAATTAGACAGAAGCTGCAAATATGTTCTTTATTAGACAGTATTAGACACTTATTAGACTTTACTAGACGTAATAGAGAACATATTAATTCTAGTTTTCGTCTCATATGATTCAAAGTACCGCTTGTTATGTCATATTTGGGTGTATGGTGTCTAATTAGTCTGTAGTTGTTTTTGTTTACTGAGAAATTAAGAACATATTATTTCTAGTTTCTGTCTAATCTTGAAACAAAGTAAAGCTTGTTACATCTCATTAGTGTACTGTAAAAATAGTGTGGGGCCGTATTCATTTACAGTATGTGTCATTGTCTCCAACTCTAAATGGCCGTAATAATGTCAACATCTTAGGATGACATGACATGATACGTAACACTGAAAAAATACCAAGAAGACATGTCCTCATATTGACATATGAATGAAAACAGCCACATGTGACCGCTTTTGTTGGTTTTGTTGATCAGGACCTAT
>JAJHUR010084271.1:0-24694 GCA_027495735.1 Lutjanus campechanus
GCTGCTTTTGTTTATATGTTGTTCAATTTTTATTATTTTTACTATGAAGGCAGCTGTGCGCAGCATTTGAGTCCAAGATAAATTTCCCTACAGGGCAATAAAGTATTGTACAAACAAGCTGGAACTTGTTTGATGAATGTGAATTTTTTCATTGATGCTGTCGACATGAATGAAAGTTGAAAACATAAGGAGGGATACAGCCAGTCTGGTTATTACTGTGGCTGTGGTTTTTCCAACCTATTTTGCCCAAGTCGTGCTACAAAATGATTGATCTGACATGAGTAGAAAGTCTCAAACATTTGACTGCATTTACATGCACAAAATATTCAGTGTTTTGCCCTTATTCTGAAAAAGACAATATTCCTAAAAACATCCTGTTTCTGCGACCGACCAGCACCTGATCCCTGATACTGGCTGTGCAGAGGGAGATCTGTTTATTTATTCCTACTAAGCTGTTTACATGGATAATGAAACCAATATTTCCGTTTACACGCAGCCGTGAAAACTCTGATTATGGTAAAGTGGAACAGCTGGAGCCACTTCAGCCATTTTGCTTCCTTACATCAAAATAGCATTTTTTTCAAAGTGCAGCAGGACTTTTTCGACCATGTGAACACAGCCCCCTTCTTTTGTTAAACCACCTTCATGAGAAGGTCGACATTTATCATAATATTCATAAGAATATTTAAACGTAGGTGTGTGTCTCCTTACGACCAGAAATGTGGGCTTTTCTTCTCTGCATGCATCTCTACCCCATTCTTACAAACTCTTGTCTTGTTGGTTTGTTTTCAACGCACAGAGGACACGTTTCAGCTGTAAAAACCTGATTGAGACAGATATTCCGAATGCACTGTAAACATGTCCAAACAAAGCTTTGAGAACGTGAATGATATTGTTAAATCCTACATGTCTTGAAGGTGGGGTAAACTATTCTGGAGAGAGATTGTTTATATCTGAACCTGACAACCAAAAAATTCTCCTTCAGTGCTCCTTCAGAAGATTTACCGACCCTGTCACTCTCCATTCCCGAGCCCTCATCTTGTGCACAGGAATAGCGTTGTGTGGCTTGATCCGAGCAGTCCGAGTAGAAACATCAGATATTTTTTACAGAGTACACTCAGAACGGGGAGCTAGAGGACTGTGAGGAGATATTCAGTGAATTTGATTTAAAGTGTATTGGACTAGAAAAGCACATCCCACCTTTAATCTGAAAATATTCCATTCAGAAAGGAGAAGAGAATGTGCTGTTTATAAACTGTATTAAATTCAGAATATTGTTATATTCTGAATGATAGCTGAAAATTAATGTGCATGTAAACATAATTATTGTAAAATTGGCTCATACCTTGTGCTGCTGCAGCCTTTATGTCAATCTGACAACATTTAATTCAGATTTACACCGTGTTAAAAGAGTTACGGAAATGTTATCCGATCCGACCTCGCAAGATTGTCATGACTTTTGTGTAAAAAAAAAAAAAGACTTGCGTGCTCTTTCAGACATATGACCAACATGTCAAGTTGCCATCTCATTCATGTAAAGAGATTCATGTCTGAGAGAGCATGTAGAGGAAGATGGAAAACAAACACGGCCTCTAAAAAGAGAACATTTTTTGAGAAAGTCTCGAAGTGATCATAATCACACCCATATCTGTATGTTGTGATGAATGGCCTCACAGAAGATTCAGCGCCATGGGCTACAGAGTCTATTTGAGTCCAACCTCACTGTGAACCCTCAAACTTTAAGTGCCTCACGTGAGATCAACAACCAGAATCACAATACGACAGAGCAGTTTCCTAAACTGTGAGTAAACCGTGAGAGAGACGGAAAGAGAGCAGAGCCGAGGATAGTTGCTAAGTGTTTTTCCTGGGAGGATGGCTGCACAGTGGCAGACAGAGAAACCTCTTCACGTCTGGAGACTGACAATAACCGGAGGGAGAGGATCTTGGGAATTTATAGAGGCCATAAACAAAGCAAACATGCTTTAACTGCTGTCGATTTCTACATCATATACTCTTTTAAACATCAAAAACAAACAAAAGCATAGTGTAAACTGACTTTAAGTAAACTAAAAAATGTTTCACTGTATTCCTCCATGTCATTATTCATCTTTTGGTCACCATGCATGTCAGTTCTAACTAAATTTAAACTGTCTGAGAGGAGAAGCACTGGCAGCAAACCTCAGTTGTAACTGTCAAACTGGTCTCAGCATGTTTTCTTTTCCTCACTACAGTTGAGTTGATATCTCGTGCATGTTTGCTTCACTGGCTGTGTCACAGTCTGGTGTGGTGGCCCCACTAAGTCTTGCTGAAAGTGAAAGGCGAGTTCACTGCTGGTATGAAAGCCCCTAAAAAAGTTCAAATCCTCCCTCGGGTACTTTCACAATATCAGAAAAATCTCAGCATTCCCAAAGCTTTTGTTTGGCTTCTTGTTATTTCCCTTATCAACGACTGTTAGGTGACAGTTGTCAGGGTGTTTTAGGTGTTTATTTTCCTCTGATGGAAAATGAGGTGATTTCTTCCACACAGCGGGTCTGATTTTGATACTTTGATTACAGTAAAAAAACAAAACAAACACAAACAATACAAATACTCTTTATACCTCACACTGTGAATTTGCACATCGCTTGGACAATATTTTGCACATTCCTGAACAAGCTGTGCAGTTCTTTAATTTAAATAAGAGTCATATTAATTGTACATATTTTCTTCTGTTGTTTTTATAATATTTTTATGTTATTATCATTTTTCTATTCATGCTTCATCTTCATTTATATTTTTCTTGCACTCTGTTTAATGTTAAGCACAAATACGCCAAGGAAAATTCCTTGTGTGTGAAAACCTACTTGGCAACACAGTACAGCACAAAACACACATATTGTTGAGGTACATTCAGCTCTATAAATATTAGTCCAAAGGTCTAACAGTCTAAAGATATAAAATGAGATGGGTTTATTTAGTTCTGTAAGTGTAGCAAGTATACAGGGTTTTTTTCTGCATAGAGGAATTTTTGGCACCCACTAAAAGGTTTTAGCGAGCACCAAAGGAAATTCTTAGTGCCAAAATGATAAGAATTGAGAAGCAATTTATCAGGTAACTGTTGAACAACAAGAATATAAACTTTAATACGACATCTTTGGAGTCCAGCAGTCATCCCCCCTCCCATCCATAGCTGCTATAATTTACACGTGTGGCTGGAGCTGGATAAGACAGATAAACTTGTCTTGATTTCATAATTAGAGAGCAGAAGGGGAGGGTGAATAGAACAGAGAAGGGGAGGTTTACTGTCATTTTGTTCACTGACTCCTGTTGATTTCAGTGAGCAAAGAAAAGAGCTTCAGCTGCTGCAGAACGCTCTCTATTCTATCTGAGTCTATTACCTCTGTAGTTTATGGTCTTCACTGATATGGGCTGACAGTTTCTATAATAACTCACAAGATGTTCAGATTCTTTAAACATTTATTCTGGAATAAATATTTGATTTAAGGTTATTACATATTGCTCTTCCTAGTTTCATTTACTCAAGCAGAATATATATTTTGTTCATCAAATGGTCAGAACAGTAAAATGCATAGATCTTGTAAAATACGGTAACACACTCATTGCTTTAGTGTACACAGACCAATCATGCTGTCATGTGTAGTCAGCCCCCTAAAGCCCATTAAGAGCCCCGAAATGATATATTAGATGCTGAAATAATCAAAATACTTGTAAAAGCTGATATTTGTTAAACGTACGACATCTAAAGACACTGAGGACCTGCGGAGACCCTGCTTGTTGACATAACCAAATGTTTAATATCTTTATAAGTGCAATTTCTGTTAACAGAGTCTGAGAGGCCATTTATTTACTTTTACTTTTAGTTTGTGTGGTTTCATTTTATTTATATTTTCTTTATTCTTTATTTATTTTATTTTAGATTTTTTTTGTCACATTCCAGTTCCAGTGTCTGAATATTCTAAAGAATTAAAAAGTGTTTCTCCTTGAAAGGATGTACTGGTATTATTAAGCTTGTACATCATCATTGTAATAAATAGTAATAAAGTGACAATAATATTGGTTATCACATAAACGACACATTTATCTGGGACAATATATGTCCAACAAAAGCAGTTATCATGACAGGCCTGGCAATATTGTAACAAAAGTTCCCCTGCGTAAAGGAAAGTTACGAATCTTAATAATCCACTGTTCTTTTTCTTGGACATTTTTTATCTTATTCTTTAACACATGCACAAAAAAACTTTGTCTGATGGGATTAACATGGGTTATTTGAGATAATGGTTCAGTCTATGAGGTAAATTTAGGATGCAGCACACTCATTTTCAATGAAGTCTAACTGTGAGCCAGAAGTTGATGATATTGAGTACAAGTTTCTCTAACTTTGGTGAACTTATTTCATAGTTTTGCATCAGCCTTAACTCGGGGCCTTTCTAACAGTCGATGATAGCAGTAATGCTAATTAACTGACAATTTATTCACAGCAAGAGATCAGAGGAAGACCGCTGAGCTTCATGTTAAAAATACTGCATGTGGACCTATGAGATCTGTCTGACATTCAGTCTAATAATATATTAAAACTTCAGTTCAACACTCAGACCAGCTGACAGAAGAGGCACACCATGGAGACCCATAAACCCCGGCCACACAGGACGCTGCTCTCTCCAACCTTCCCCGTCTCTCACTTCTGTCCAATCAGAAAAGATTTCTTTTAATAGTTCAAAATATTCAGCCTAACAGCAAAAAGCCAAATAAATCACAGATTTAAGTAATTGAAGCAACATCACTGGAGGTCCCCTCTGTTCTACATCACTTGTCATTGACTCTACTGCCATACGATGGCAAAATGAAGCAACTGACAGTATTTTCAGTCACAAAGGTTTGCCTCTACTATATAACATTTGATTTTCTATGTAAATGTAATGTGGGACTTTTCTCCAACAAATGCAAAACATGCATTTTGATTGATTCTAGAGATCTACGGCTCATTCTGAAGTTTACTTTATTTTGATGTTAATGTAACATACTGGTAGCTGCATGTAAAAAAAAATACTAATACTAAAAATAACAATTCACTTTGGAGACGAATGATTTAAAACTACTTAAAACAAAAACACCACAATATCCCTGACTGCAGTGGACAGTGTGCCAACTAAATTTGATTTGACTAGATTTGTTTGCTGGATATTAGATATAATTTCAGACACAAATATATCCATTTGAGAAAAATATAAGTTATAAGTAATTTTCCTTTTTAAGAAGTTCAAGTCCAGGGTTTATTTTTTATCTGTGTATAAAATCTACACAGATCACAAGGACAGACAGTTCACATGCAGGATGACTTCACACGAAGACAGAAGAAAAGCTAAATGCCGCGTACATAAAGTGCTTATAGGTGCAGGGATCACATGTGCAAATTCAGGCTACTAATTGCTGTGCAAACAACAGAGGCTTTGTATGTTTTTTGTCCTTGGAGCAGGAACTACATCTGTTTCTACAGCTTGAAGGTAAGAGATCAAACTCCCTCTGCAGAGGGTGATCAGGACAGTCGAGGGCTGGAGATTTTCATTACTGGTACTGATACAATACCTTGGCTTTGACACTGTTTCTTGACTTTGAAACTGTTTAAACAAAAAGAAAATTACATAACACATTACAGTACAATTACCCACTTAAATGGAAGAAACTGTTCAAAGACCTGGGAGCAGCTGGAGAAACCTTAACGCTAAGATTAATTAGTTTTTTTTTGTTTTTTTGTTTTTTTAAATCCTTGCCCCATTGAGAAGGTGGGTCAGAAATCTACTTTCCCAAAATTCAATTTTTATTTGCTCCTACAGAAATTCTGGTATTTATTCGCTATTATTCAAATAACAACAAGTTAATTGTCATGTTTAATCTAGGGCTGCAACATCTATAAAATGTCAGAAAATAGTGTTAAATGTCCATCCCAGTTTCTCAAACTCCAAGGTGATATATTTAAATGTCTTGTTTTGTCAAGTCTGAAAAAGAAGGAAATCTCCATGAGAGCTGCAACGATTAATCGAATTATCGATTATCAATCGATTATTAAATTAATTCCCAACTATTTTGATAACCAATCAATCAATTTGAGTATTTTTTTTTAAGAAAAAAAAATTTCTCTGATATCAGCTTCTTAAATGTTTTTTTTTTTGTTGTTTCTCTACTCTTGTTTGACAGTAAACTGAAAATCTTTGGGTTGAGGACAAGACGAGACATTTGAGAAACTTACCTTGAGTATTGGGAAAAACTGATTGAAACAATTTTCTAAAACATTATTGTGACGATTAATCGATTATCAAAACAGTTTAATTCTTTTTTTTTTTACCTTCAGTTTGGAGATTTACTAGCCTGACATGGGTATTTTACTTTGTTTTTACTTGACTCAACCTGGATAACTGGACTAAAATGAAGAAAACTGATGGAATATCTGTGCAGTATTTGACATTATAAAAATATTCCTAACTATTAAGCTCCTTAGGTATTTAAATGTGGGATTGAATGACAAGGCATTTTTCAATACTCTATAGTACTGAGGCGATTCTGTTGGTGCCATTTAAGTTTGGTACTCAGCCCTCAGACAGACCAATATGGCCTGGACCCTCCTACATACCTGCAAACAGCAGACGTCAGAGAGCTGCAGCTGACTCACTCAAATAACTCTCTCAAGAAAAAAATAACATCAGGGTCATTTAAACTATACAACATCTACTTCTACACCAACACTAGATTCACTTTTCAGTCACTGTTACTCAAATACTGTGTGTATCAGCATGAACAACACACAAAGGGAGACAGTCACTACCTCTGCTACACTGTCTGTCTACTGTGTGAGGCTCATGTATGGCATCATGTGACAACACCGGGGTGAGGCCCGGGATGGCAGATGGATGCCCCGCTGCTAACATACTCACCACAACGCTCAGCCTGATGCCAATCCCTGCAGTGCCATCAACAAAGGGGCAGTGGGACAGAATCACAACAGTGGGAGAATGTCCTTTCAGACAACAGCACGCTGCATCAGCACAACACACAGTTTGTAGCACAACACAAACCTCGCTGATCACGGCCCCACTGCCAAACAAGGCGTGACTCTTTTTCATCTAATGGCTTCCCAGTCCGGTGACTTAAATTCACCTATATGTTGAGGAAAACTGACCTTTTAAACTTTAATGCTTTGTCTTGTTAATCAAGTTTATAAAATTGGTGTGAGCGAAAAACTCTAAAACTTGAGTCTGAGGAAAAAATAAAGAATGTGTGTCTGACAAATGAAGGTTTGTGATTCGAGTTAAATTAAGGTTGTTGTTTTTTAAACAAGAAATACCCAAAACTCACTTCTTCCAGCTTCTCAGCTGTGAATATTTTCAGGGTTTCTTGGTCATCTTTGATATTAAACTAATTATTTCTGTGCTATTGAGCAATGATAGGAAAAAATTGACAAAAGAATCAAAAGATTAATTCGTAATTAAAATATTTGATATCTGCAGCCCTAGTTGTGATAGAGGACACACATTTGCATGTCTGATTTTACAGACTGCACCTTTAGTTGACGTTTTGACATTTTGGTTTGTTTATGTGATCAGGTTACTGATTTGTTTCTAAGGAAATAGGCTTTTGAAAACGCTTTTCCATATGATCTGCGCTACACTATTTTGTTCATGCAGCACGGACAACACAGATTATTTTGGTCTGCACCTAAATTCAGAAATCTAAGCTGATTGTCACTGTGGTTGTCATGGTTTCACATCCCTCTGCAATCACATGGTATTTCTCAGCAACAGCAAGGACCTTTAGGCTTCTTAAATTAACCTGTATCCAAGACAAACATGTAGGAGTACATTTCTAGATGAGATAGCGGAGAGGCTTAACTGTGACAACTTTCCGACTACGCAGTAATTACTGCTTCAAACTATTTTCTAACACTCGAGGCAATTTTGCACAAATTAAAAAAATAAATTTTTGCCTCTTCAGGATCTTGGGAGGGTAAAATGATCAGTTTTAACTTTCACCGGATTCATCATGAAGATGTTTCATGAATGTATAGCCGTGTATTTAATGTGTAGAGAAATTAAATCATGAATAGATAACATAAATAGAGTATACTGTGTCACAGTCAGTGTTTGGAGGGAAGAAAGCTCCACTTCTCCTCTGAGTTTTCTCATTTCCAGAAATGGCAACAGTTAAAAATAAACTGTTTTGTTTCCCTTTTTTCTTGCCCTTGCACTTGTTTTCTCGTTTCTGCGGGTGAAGTGTACGTACCCTGTAAGTTGGATAGTGCATATTCCAGCCCTTTCATGGCCTTCACCTGGTTACTCTTGAAGCGGGCCAATCCAAACTCCTGGGAAAAGACAGAGCAGGAAATGGCTTTACATGGGGGAGATATGTCTGAAAAACAAAGCTTAGCTAACAGTCCCTGCTCTCCTGTTCTCTGGGGATATTAAAACCAGCCTGGCATCTCCCACATCTAATAATAACAATTTTAGCTTGACATATTTTTGGCACCGCTTTCACTTCTCCCCTCATATCTCAAACTTCTTTATTTTGGCATTTGCACGCAGGCTCCCACGCCTCTGCTGCTCATTCTGTGACCTACAAATCAAACTATGGCCTGAAAATAATATTCTGTATGTTACCCTCAAGAATAAAATAAATATGTTTACTTAAACTAAAGCATAAACATATTTCTACACTCAAGTACAAATAATAATGGTGATTAAGAATAACTCTAAGTGTGCTTAGCTACTTCTATTTTCCTATTACACATCTATGCTAATAAAATTAATTTCTGACTCGTGTAAAGGACATAATGGCTCCTTCTGGCTGAAATCATAAAGATTTTATTTCAGCATGGATAATTACTTATTGCTCAAAGAGGGTCAAAGTACCTGAATAGGTCTGGAGAAGCCGTAAACACTTGAGGATATCCACGCTTCCCGTTTCAGCAGGGTGGTGGTTGGCTGCTCCGTTGAGTCTTGGAAAACACAACGCTCCTCAACCGACTAACATGGAAGAGAGAGAAAAGTGAAAGCAGCTGGTTAAGATAAAGGACAAGGCTGGTGAAACATTTTAATTTGTCATGTAGTCAAAGAACAAAAGTAAAAGTATTGACTAATGTTTTTGTAAATGTACAGTTGTGGCATGCAGGGGGCTCGGGAGCTGCCCACTCCTGCACAATAATGGAGCTCCACTGATTTTGTATCTTCTCCAGTTGTGCACTGTCAACAGATCATTTTTGTGTGATACTAACAAAGAGATGCATGCCTGTTGGTAAAACTGTGGCAAAGTTACATTTTAGTGCATAATTACATTCATACTAATTACAGTGATTCAATTAAACAGACTATAAAATAAATGTGTTCATGTCTACTTACTACAGGGACATCGTATATCTGAAGTAAACATGTTTTTAAAAAATGTTCAAAACGAGGGAGATGATCAAACCAACTATTAAAGTATTTACAAGATCAAACTATTTACATATTTACAAAACTATAGGAGCATCTAATCCAGAGATCCAGAGAGGAACAGTGAGAGAGAAGCTCAAATGAAATATTTACACATTTTTAAGTTATAGGAATAGCTAATCCACTGATCCAGAGAGAAGGGGTGTGGGAGGAGCCGCCTGTGCTACATGCCACACTGAGTGCCTTCAGCATGGTGCAAGAGGAGAGAGACCCTGGAGGAGCTATGATTGATTACTCTGAATAATTTACAATATGATATATTTGATTATATTTCTCTCCTTTTCCCTGATGGCCTGAGTAAGTGGCTAAATTTGTTGATAGTAGCTTTTTAGAAATAAAGTCGATAAGAGGGTCAGGCTCAGTCTTTTGAAAAAGTTACCAAGTTGGCAACACTGACTAAATCCCGGGACCCACAGTTCATTGCTTGACCGCCCACTCACAACCGCAGCAAAGTTAAAACCACCCGCTCCTGTGAGATTTCCATGTTCTGTACTTAGAAATGTCATAATTTGCACAAAGCTGCAGGAGACTGCAGCTCAAATATTGCCTTAACTCTTTCGAACAGAAACACACTGTATTCTCACAGACTTTTTAAACTATATTTGTTGATGCTTTGATCAGAGAATGACGAGTAGCATAAATCCATCCTGCATCAGCAGACGGTTTACAGCAGTAAGAGTGTGAAAATAGCACACCTTAAAGCTGCATAATGTACAAGTCATGTCAAGGTCCTTCTTCCCTGAGAGATTATTACATCTGAACTGTGTTCAAACACTCGCCTCCTTTGAAGATCAGGTTGAATTAATATTTCCTCCTCCTTTCTGGGGTTAGCAGCTACATGTGACTGCAGTCAGGGTACAGACTCCAGTCTTTTCTACTCATGGTGTGCAGTATCAAGTGAGGAGAAACTGCAACACTAATGGACAAGAACTGATTTTTTTTAATTTGTGAATTTATTTTGAATTGTAAAAAATAAGAATCTCGAGGTGTCAGGTATGCAGTACTACACCTGTAATGACATCTAACAGTGATGTCAGACCACAGCACTCTCTTATAACACTAAATCAAGATTAGAAAAAAAACACGAGATTTAAGTTTCACTTTACCTTTCAAACCTGGAATAATTGTTTTTTTTAAACCACTTGGGGGCAGCAGAAAGCACGTTGTGAGCACAGCATTGACGTATGCAGTAATCACACGTTAGCAAACAGTTGCAAAACAACATATCCAGCAGTTACACAGTAACATTATCGTTCATCTGGAGTTGTTTTTCTGACCACCTGATGAATGCAAGTCCTATATTCAGTCTTTTTTTGGTCTCTACCAATTCCAAAGGGAAATATTTGTCTTTTTAGCTACTGAATGCTCCATTATGTTCTCCAGCTCATCGCTACCTGTGTCTGTCTGCCGTTTGATGCTGACCAATTAACATGCGCTGCACTTTTAGAACTTTTTAGCTGAAAACAGCTTCCTGTGACCGAAAATGATGAGAGTGAACCAGAACAGTAAAGTTGCAGCTGGACAGCTTAACTATGAGCTGAAACTCAACATAAAGCTCTGTAACGCTGAAAACAGATACAAATGTGGGTGATTATTCTTTGTAGATTAATCACTATAAGCGATTACTTTTACATTGACACATTATCAGTTGTTGCATTGTTATTATAACAATTTTGATTATCTCCATCTTAAGAAACTGCAGACAAAAAAAATGCTCCTGTCAAGTGAATATTCAAGATTTATCTCAGAAATGTAGAATACACAAAGTCGGTGAAACATAGATGAAAACCTGACAACTGTGAATTATTATTCTTATGTACTTCATTTTACCAATTAATTCTTGTTTCTTATGTCATGACCTTTTAAGTAGAAAAGCCAACCAAGGGACAGGGGTTGCAAAGTTGGCTAGAAAGATGCCACGCATCTGTATCTTGTTAATGTAACCTGCTACACTATCTCTTGCATTGTCCCTGACAAATAAATAAAAATATCCGTACTCACATTTTTCAAAGACTTATAAGAAATTGGCTGCAAAGAAAGGTTCATACCAAAGAAAGTAAACTGTACCACTAAAAGCAACAAATCACAGAGAATCAGACACGTCACCATCAGAGTTGTGTGGTTGAGATTCCAGGTGTAGGTGGTCAGGCTCCTGTTGACAGGGTCCACGATGGAGTCCTCGATGATGTACACAGAGCGAGACATGCCGGAGGGGAAGAAACGCTCTGCCCAGCGAGGCAGCCGATTGGTCTTCATCAGGAGGCGTCTGGACAGGAGCCGGTGGTCCGCAGTCACCTCCCGGTACACAACGTCCTCTGTGAGAACATGCGTGCTGATTGATACAAAAACATACAACCGCGTAAGCTTGAGGGTTACCGTTGGAGGATAGGGTCATTGCTGTTTTTTAAGCCTGTCAATGGTCAGCTGCCCAAATATACAGTGAAACACTTATTACTTGATGTAATCATTTCTCCTGTTCATACTGACCATTAAGAGACCACGGTAAGTGAAGTGAGACGAAAAACATACATTCCTCCTTTTGTGCAAAAATAAGAAGTTAATATGAAGCCTCAGCAGTCTGATTTAGACAAATCTTTTTAAGTTACAGTTTCTATAACTCAACTGCAGATCAGCAAGGAAACCCTGTCTGTAGAATGAGGAAATTGTGAACTAAAAGACTGTAACTT
The DNA here is from genome assembly GCA_027495735.1 of Lutjanus campechanus. Classification (NCBI taxonomy): domain Eukaryota; kingdom Metazoa; phylum Chordata; class Actinopteri; order Lutjaniformes; family Lutjanidae; genus Lutjanus; species Lutjanus campechanus. The sequence continues at coordinate 12,167 of JAJHUR010084271.1, forward strand.
TGGAGGATACCTTCTTGATTGTACCCCATCAAATGCTGGGTTATATTTTTGCACAGAATGAGAACTGTGGATTTCGTCCCCCAGCTCCTCCACTGGAAACGTTTTAGGAAGGGACCTCTTAATGGTCAGTCTGATAACCATGATATTTAAAATTTGAAATATCGATATAATGTTAATAACACAAATATGATAATATTGTGTAAATAATCCAGTGCCTCTTGAACATACTGAAAGCCTTTGTGGATCCCTTGTTTATCATTTCATCTGGTTGCCTTTTTACTATATATCTGAACTGTAATTGCACTTTTTGTACGCTTTTATACAGTTATGGTTACAGACAATCACTCCACCTTCTTATACTCATATTTTGAGTGTAATTTATGTGCCAAAAAAATAGACAAAATGCACAATAAACAAAGTTAAAGACTAATTTTAAAAGGAATTTTTTCAAAATTTTTTGGCCATGATAATAGTGTAGTTAAAATATAATACTGTCACATCCCTATTTTATAGTAAGCAGAAAACATCTTAAAACCACCCATCCTTTAACTTTCAGGTTTCATATCAGTCTAATGAATATTTTCAGTTCTGTTCAACATGGTGATCCACTTGCAGTCAATTAAAAGAAAATGTGTGTGTGTTTTCTGGGTCCTCATACAACTTTTTGTGCACAAAAGGCCACTCTGATGTTCGTGAGATATTACAAGACAAAGATCTCTCAAGGTTCTGAGACTGTCGGTACAGTCATAATGAAAATAAAACAGATTGACCACACAGCTACAAATATGCTGCACTTAGTTTTACTTCTCTGATGTGTTTTTTCAGTTCTCTATCTTAATCATTACTGATGGCTCATTTAGTTTATGGTTCACAAATGCAAAGCAGTGTATATAAGGTTCAGGTAAAATGTATAGTACATCTGTGCTAACTCAATACCATAACACAGTTCCTTCAGCTCAACAAAAACTCCAGTAACTTCACTCCCAAAGGTCCTGTATTGAGTTGAGATATTAGCAACGCAAAAGAGGTTTACTAATATTCAAATTCTAATTATGTGATTCATCATCTGAATCACATAGCAAAGTTTACATTGTGACAACCCTAATTCATCAATACTGATCTGAAACACCAAACACTTCCCCCAGTAGCCAGTAAAATGTCAAACTAAAGCTGTCACTAAAAACAAACAGAGGTTCACAATTTAGTCAGGGGTTTTGCCTGTTTTTTGTTCACTCAGATCTTGAGCAGGTATGATTGAGGGTTCTTGCTCTAATTTCCAGCACTGAACCACTAAAATCTAGAATAAAAACTTGAAGGCTGTGTCGACTTATGACACCCACCACATTTACAATGAGCATCTATTATAAAATAGTGACAATAAAAATATTATGATACCTGAATGGGTTTGGGTACCTCTGCCAAAAAGCAGAGACAACATGGTCCCACGCGCTCCTGATGTCTGTGCTATTACAGAAATACTTGACCATTCTTCTCTCGTTGATGGACAGGATGGCCTGAATCCCTGAGGTCCCTCGCGGTGACTACACAAGACAATGAAAACTCGGGTGCTGACTCCATCCAAAGTCTGGCAATGTCCTGCAAATGTGAAGACAAAGAGTTTTACCAAATCTATCAACCATCAGTAACAAGCAAAATAAGTAGGGTTGTTTTGATACCAGTACTGGAAATGCCTCCAATACCACCTAAAATGCTGGAGCCGGTACGAGCCTCATAACGGGACTCTAATTCCCTGCTGTGTCCCTTTCACTTCATCATCCTTTTCTTCACGGAAAAATGTGATTGGAACGCCTCTAAAAGTGGCGCTTACAAACTGTATACATGCACTTAAAAAGTATGTAGAGAACAATATATCATAACATGTGAATGTACATACGAGCCCTTTACTATCAAATAAAACGTTGCAGTTATTTATTATATTAATTAGGAACCACACCGTTAATAGCACTGTAGTAGCTATCCTCTCAGGTTCTCTTGGTATATTAGGTTACTGTCGGCAATGTTACATATCAATGAGCTGGACTGCTTTATGGCAATTTTGGATATTTGCTTAAATGTGACATCCTATATCTAATTTCCTTGGTTAGCCAGAAACAAACACTACCGATTGGTTATTTTATCCATTTTTATCATCCCACTGTTAGACCATCCAATTTATCGCCAAATTTATCAATATCCCAACCAGAGGGCTTCTTTTAAATCATATCATCATATAAAATTATTCATACCGTGACAGTGTTTTTTCATGCCGCCCACTTCGGCTGTATATCCATCAACAGGTGCATTAACAGACCAAAACAATACTTATACTCCTTATAATCCTGTAAGATACGTCCTTTACGTCTTACTTCTTCCAAACGCTTTACAATAGCTGGCACCAATGTTATCTGATTATTACTGTTACTTATGCAACCTGTGCTCATGTCACCTTGACATGTGGCTTTACATTGCGCTGTAACTTAACTCTGGTTATGGTTTGTTAGTTCCTTAGACAGCTAACAGTTAGCTAAGTAGCTTCTTAAAGCTGACTTAAATTACTCATCTATTTCAACAGTGTGACCTAACTGATAGTGAAATTGAGTGACAACCGGTGAATTACTCACTACTAACTAACAGTTCAATCATAACTGTGCAGATGGTTTGACAGGTAGCTTACCATAAACAATAACTAAACCTTAAGGTTAAGTTTAGCTAGCCTTAACGCTAACTGAAGTTTTAATCGCTCTTGGCTGTCAGGAAACAAGTCTTACCTCAGGTCGCTGATGATAAAATACTAGGCTAATAGATATCCGCAGAGAGACTGCTTCTTGTGCCTAAAGCCCACAAGTTAACCAACGTTAGCTAATTACATCCATTATGCTTCTCGGGTCGGAGGAGTCGGACTGTAGAACATACTATTCTACGGTTGTGTTTAGAAGGGAACCCTAGATTTGTGAAAGTCTCGCGAGATTTGTACGCGTTGCTAATTCATTGCGCACTTTGTACAAACTACTTACATTTTCTAGAGTGATAACACAATGAGTAAAATCTAGTTGGGGTTATGGTAAGAAAACACTCAGTTAGGGTAAGGGAAAGATTATGACTTGGGTTTAAATGATCGCTCTCGCGAGATCTTCCCTTCCATGCACTACTTCTTCTTCTTCGTATGAAAACGGGTTGAAAACCAACGTGGAGTGGATAACGACACCTAGTGTAGTAGAGTGTGCAGCATCCGACAGCTATATGGATTTTGTTCAGTTTCTTTTTGCCAATTTATAACATTAAAGAACTAAAGTGTTAATTTTATACCTGTCTTAAGGTAAGAGAGAGCGATGTGAAGTTTGTAAAATCTGGGATTTATTTAATAATTTATTCAAATGCTAGCATTTAAATAAGAAATGCGGGACTGAACCTGAGCCCAAGGGGGAGGGCCTTTATCTGATGACGTCACTAAGGACTAAGGATTGTGACGTCATAATAGTCACAAACCGAGGTTATAAATAGACCCCATTGCATTCTGTATTATTAGGACAATGCCTTGCCACGGACGCAGATTTGCTGCTCGCCCTGCTCGCAGACGAAGGAGGACTGCAAAGTCCACCGCTGTCCGCAGACGCAGGCGTAGGCTTACTGCCCGGCGCAGACGTTAGTCAGCTTAACAAACAATGAACTGCATGCATTAAAATGGCAGGAAAAAAAAGTAAAAAAAAAAAAAAAGTTAAACAACAGAATTAAAGGGAAAAATCTGCACTTGTCATGTGGATGACTAGTGTTGATGGTAGATGAAGTCCATTGAAGCAATAAATACCTCACTATTGCTGCATTGTCCAAGAAAACAGGGTCTTTATGCTGCAAAATCTGTTGTTCTTGTTCTGTATCCAGTGATGTCACAATGATGTAGATGGTGTTCAGGAAGAACTACAGGCTATTTCAGCTTGGATTTCCACATCTGGGTAGCCAGGGGGCGTGCTGGATAATAAGTATCTCAGCAAACACTATATTTTGGTCTACAATGTAATAGCTATAGGCTAGGTTGGTGATAACACAGCAACATAGGTGTGAGAATCACAAGCTTGCCTGCAAAGCATCCTGGTACATGTAGGCTCTGCTCCATGGCCCCTGTGAGCAGGAGAACTAAGTTTCCTCTGTCAATATGGCAGCACTGAGGAAATTATTGCTTCAGTTGACTACAGTTACCATCAACACTGGCTGGACATCCACATGAAAAGTGCTGAATTTTCCCTTTAAAGGGCAAGCGTGACCAATTTAGTTGCATCTAGTGAGTGGTGAAGTGTATGGAGGACCTTAACTGCCAAAAGTGAAAATAAATAAAGTGATTACTCAATTATATAAAGTAATATACCATTAAATGCATCAAAAATAATATTAAAATGTGCATTGTACATGACATTGATTAATGTATGGCATGTGGCATAAATGGATATTTCTGTTTTAATTTGCTGCTGTATTTATTTACCTTTAGGTTAATACCCCTTCTTTCCCATTAAAGTTTCCATTTTATTTATCAGTGTATTCATTTTTTAATTAATCTATTTGTTTATGTATATATTTCCTTTTGGCATTTTCCCCCATTTATTTCCTGAATGTTGTTTTATGTTATTTTATTTTTAATGAATTTCTCTGTTATACAAAGGAGAGGACTGTTATTCAAGTCCTGAGGTCAACTTTTTGCTTATTGGCTGATTGTTATGAAGGTAAATAAATACAGAAGCAAATTAAAAATTTATGTCACATTTTATAAATAAATTGATTAATGCATTCATTTATTTTAACACTTTCTTTCTATCTATCTATCTATCTATCTATCTATCTATCTATCTATCTATCTATCTATCTATCTATTACTTCATTTAAGATTTTGGCAGTTGCAGTCCTCCTTAGCTGTCAAATCTGTTAAATATTGTAGGCCATTTGATTGTAAGCTGTGAACAAACCTGACTATCAGATCAGAGAGACTTCTCTGCTCCTGACACTCCTCTCACACAGCATTTTTCAGTCACACTCAGAATGATTCAATGGGTTTTATAATTACATAACAAATAGTTTACACATAGCAGAATAAAAGAAAAGAAAAACTTAAACTTAAACTTAAACTTAAAAAAGACATCTTGTCACATGTTCTCCTCCCTTCCGGTAGGTGTCGCACCAGAACTTATCGAGCTGTTCAACTCACGTTTCCTCTTCCTCTTCTTCTTCTTCGTTGGTGCACTTGCCTGCAGAGCGAAGAGAAGTGTCCTCCATGGTGTCATTGTAGGTTTGTTGAGGTTGAATATTGAGAAACAAGCCATGTCTGGGTACACACCAGACGAGAAGCTCCGCTTTGAGCAGCTTTCAAAGCTCCGGAGGCAGTGGCTGAAGGACCAGGAGCTCAGCCCGAGAGAGCCCGTGCTGCCTGCTAAACCTCCCGGCGCTGTCGCCAAGTTCTGGGCTGGCTTTCTGGAGCCCAAGAGCCTGTGGAGACTTTACGTGAGTGCTAACACGCAGCTAACGCTAGCTAGCAAAACAATGCACGAATGATAAGAGTGTAACGTTACATGTGAAATATCTGTAAACATACTGAACGACTTACATAATGTAACTGCTCTTAGCTTTATTTACGATCATTTATTTAGAATTGAAATAGAGCTAAATATTCACCTGCCTCCAACGTGGGGAAACAGCTAACCCATCTTAATGTCTTCAATTTACTGTACTTGTTTGTTATATCACAATCTGTGAAGTATAAAGACTCTAAGAAATGTCATTTGTACTGTCCTCTAAATAATAACTTTTACTAAATTCATCATTTGACAATAAAGTATGGTAGTTCTTATCAGGATGTCATTCTGCTCAAATGGTCTCTAAAAAGGCTAAATAAACCTGCTGTATTTTGACATTGTTTTCCATACATAGCTATCAGCAGGGCCAAGGCAGCAGTGTAAAAGAATAATAGGGCAATAATAGTAAGTTAGTAAATTTGAAGGAAGGCTGAAATCGTCAACAAGTCAGTTGTACAACCCTGATTACAAAAAAGTTGGAATGCTGTGCGATAAGTAAATAAAAACACAATGTAGTGATATTCAAATCCTTCTATCTATATTTGATTGAATACAGGAGCAAGACAAGATATTTATAGTTCAAACTGATAAACTTAATTGTTTTTTTGGAAATATTCATTAATTCTGAATTGGATTGCATTCTGTTTTTATGTATGTTTTACACAGTGTCACAGTTTCCACACAGAGGGTTTCAAAATCTATACAGAATATGACCATCCTCAGCCATAGGCCCTTGGTTAATGAGGCAAAAACGAAACACAGGTGTTACCAATGACAGTAAGTAAGGCTCTGTTCCATTTAGGTTAAACAGAGTCAGGTAGTGTGCATGTTGGCTCACTGAACAGGCTTTACTACGCTAAATGCTATGGGACCTTGGTATCATTGGTAACACCTGTGTTTAACCTAGTATTTCACATTTTGACATGTCATAATAGGAAACGCACGGGTGTGAATAATTAAGATAAAATATTAAGAGTATAAATAATAAAGATGAACGATTCCTTAATTCCATTTAGCTGCTTTGGATTCAGGGTCCTGCTAATGAGAATGCTGACTTGCTGTCATGGCTTACTGTGACACTTGAGCAGAATAAATTCAAAAGTTATATTATTAGTTACATCTGTGCTCTTCCTGCTATAGTGAGTTAAAATGTGTGCTTTAAAAAGGAGGCCAATTCAAACATGTTTCCCATGGCTCAGTGAAGTTGTGATAGGTATTTTGCACAATTTTCCTGCATTGTATACTGAATTATTGTTTTGCTCAAAAGTGATGACAGATTAGTTCTATGAAACTGTAACAGTCTTACTTCTATCTAACCTATCTTCTCTGACTTGGCTTTATGTACTTTATGACTGTTTTGAAACAGTTTTCTCTTTTAAAAAACACTTGTTAAATATCTTATAGCTAAATATCATACATTCATAAACTACTCTCCTACTTGGAGTGAAAGAGCAAGCTCCGGCCTATGTTGAAATACACATTATCTGTTTGAAGTAGTTGTAATCAACACTGTGATTCATTATGTATATCTCTTCTATTAATATTTACTTGCCTCTGTCTCCTTACAGACCTATAAAGCATACAGAGGTGGAGTTTTCACATTAACACGGCTGTTGTTACCTGCTTGGATTGTTCACTACTACGTGAAATATCATGTTGCTGTAAGTCCACAGAAATATTTTACATTATTTGTGATACTAGTAAAACAATTGTCTATTACATGATACTAATGTGGAATATTATATGATGAACAGAATTTTATTATTTGATAACAGGTTGCAAAATTTAACTTTTTTTGTTCACTGGCTAAAAGGCAAGTGAATGTTCAGATTTTACCAGCTACTCAATAGATTAAAATTACCCAGCCTCTGACTGAGTAATGTTATTTTAGCTCTATGAGCTTTTCTTTTAGGCGCTTGCACATGGAAGCTCCTCAATAGTCTAGGAAAAGGCTAAGAGAGCCATAATTAAGAGTTAAGCATATGTTTTTAAGTATCTAAAGTGTTATTTCATTCATTAGATAGCATGCAAGTAAGCAAAGGAGCACTTTACAATGACAGATATGCAGCATTGACTTTATTCCATATTCTTTCATTCTATTGAATTTGACAAACAAGTGTACCATGCATTACCCAAGTCATGCAGGTGTCAGCTTCTGTATATAAATGAAAAATCCAGTGATGTGACAATGTATTGATCAGTAGGCATACTAAATAACCATGTCATTGTCCCCCACAGCAAAGGCCATATGGCATTGTGGACTTGAAACCCAAGCTTTTCCCAGTAAGTATGACTCATTTATTAATTCTAGGACTGTGCCTTTGTTTTTCCTCTAATCACTGTACTTACTTTGTTATTTTTTGTATAAATAGCAACATATTATCTCGCTTTACCAGCTATATTAACATCTGATGGTCATGTGAACAGGGCACTGGTCTGACAATAGCCGAGAAGAACTGTTCTCTGATACAATATGTCTTCATAGAAGAAAAGAGTATTTATAATTTTTTTTGTTGTTGATTTTTTTTTTTGTGTGTGTGTGTGTTTAGGGTGACACCATTCTGGAGACGGGTGAAGTTGTTCCAGATCTCCCAGAGTCCCATGGTCATCATTGAAGTTGAAATATTTCAATAATTTCCTAATTTTCTGTTGTAAAAACTGTGTATATGCCAATAAAATATTACAAAGTCATTCACGAGTATGAGTGATTTTACAAATTAATGTAAGCAGACCATTTGATATGAATTAGTAGGGTAAACACAGGTGTTACCAGTGATACTAATTAAGGTTACGTTCTTCAGGATGCTATTATTGTACATGTTGGCTCACTGAATGGAAACTTTATCAGTATAATTGATAATACCTGTATTTACACTATTATTACATATCAGTATAGCTGTCCTGAAAAAGGTCTATGGTGATATATTACAGTGGAGTTTATTATTAATGTCTTTATGCTGTCAAGTGAGAGACTGAAGTGTTGGTGTTAGTGGATGTTTTCCAGCTTACTGCCAGATCACGTCAATTTAAAGAAAGCTGTGTGTACACTCAACCTTAGTAGTGTAGCTGTGAGTGGTAAATGGTATTTTAATAACTTTTTACCCCACAGGTCTGATGCATTTCCTTTTGATACATGATTCTGGCTGGGGTGTAACTCAAGGAAGAAGCATTCAAATGCCACATGAGGATAATAAATGTCAGTCAAAAGAAGAATATCAGGTTGCAGTATTTTTTGGTAAGCTGATCAAAATTGTATGTTGGTTTGAAATTTTTCAGTTTATTCAAACTGGTGCAGAATAAGTTTGAAATTCAGCAAGCAAATGTATTAGTTTTTAGAGGAACTTGTCAGACTACTATGAATATGTGGTGTCATGTAACAAAAACAAGTCCTCAGTGGCACTTATTTTGTTAACTCTAGGCTGGAGAAATGCTTCATGTGGGTTACAGTCCAGTAAGTACATTGTAGAACAGCTATCACTAAGGCTGAAAATAGGTAATGAATAAAAAAGCATTCATTCCGGAGGCTTTCAGTTTCAAAATGTGAGGGTGGCGCTTTTATTCTGAAGGGCGGTGGTAGGTTGAATCGCGAGATTTCTACGCGTTGTTTCTTCATTGTGCACTTTGTACAAACTGATTGTGTTTTATAATGTGACATCGCTGTGGTTAATGTTTGTTTAAGTTTAGGGGAAAAAGGAACACGTTTAAGGTTAGGGAAAGATCATGTTTTGGGTTAAAATAACCACTCTCGCGAGATCTTTCGCGACGTTCCCTTTGAGACATGACCAAAACACTAGGGTGAGCGTTAGGATATGGCAGGACTATTAACGACACCAGGCTACTGGTCTTGTTAGCAGTTGTTCCAGAATGACATTTATTTAACGTTAGAAATGAGTGAGTTTCTACAGAAGGAAGAGAGCGGATCTGTTGCCGACTGCATACGCGTTTGAGGAGGTCAGAGGTAAATATTACTCAACTTTTCCCCTCATACTAGTCTACCTAGCTAGATAGCTATCCCGTCCTAGCCTACTTAGCAAGCTAGCTTGCTAACTTTAGCTAAACAAGTTCATCAGTTGCTGAACTAATATTAGCGCTGGAGTTCGCCGTTTTGATCCGTGTTAGCGTCAGTATACTTTAGTCAGAAAACCTTGTGTGAGTGTCAAGATTGTTAAGTCAACATCAGCGCTCCAATCCAACATATTTCCAAGTGTTCACGGAGTCTAACATTAGTCACTTCTGGGAGGCAAACATGGGGCGCTAAGCACTGTTTTAGCCCAACCTGCTAAGCTAACAAATCGAAAACAACAACGCAAACGAAGGTGGGGAAGGACAAAACAAATATCGATTTAATAGCTGATTCATTCCGACGTTTTCTTTTGTATCGATATATTTGTCAAGGTTAGTAATAGAGGAGTAAGGCATTTCCAGTGTCAAATATGTACAGCGCAAAGAGACCTGATGTAACCGTCATTGTAGATGTATCACGGATGGTCATAACGTTACTAAAGGTTGTAACACTATCTATGGTCTATACGGATCAAACTCAAATTTATTCTATGTTGCTCATTACAAGAGATGTATATTTTCATGTTATGATAACATCTTCTTGCCGTTACCATGTGGTTGGCAACGCTGTCAAGTCGTTGGTATACTACAGTATTTGTGAGGTACTGAATGTGTGCAGCAGCAGCTAAGCTTATTTATGTAGATATGCATGTTCCTGTTCTCTTCACACGTGGGGGGTTAAAATCAGAGCTGCAAAAATTACACAACTAATCAGTTATTAAAAGATTTGCCAACTATTTTGATAATTGATTAATTGGTTTGAGTACTTTTTAAAGAAAAAAGTCACAATTCTCTGATTCCAGTTTGTTAAATGTGATAATTTTTGTTTTTGGGAGACACTGATCAACATTTTTTTTAATTTTATAGGCAAACAACTATTAATTGGTTAATTGAGAAAATAATAGACTAAAAATTTCAAATGCATTACCCAAGGCAAACTTTAAATTATTATGCTTTTTCCGATTTACATGTTATCCTTCCTGTGAGATTTAAAAACAGGGTTAAGTTGTTGCGGCTGCAAGTAACTTTCACTTGGTCCCAGCAATGCAGCTCATCCCTACCAGAAGTTGTAATTTAAACCTGCAACTCTTAACTTGCTTTATGACTGACAAACTAGGAGCGAAATTAGGCATGCAATACAGCAATATAAGCATCTGTAAATCTCTATTTATTGTCGGGAATACCCACCTTTAGTCACAGGTATTCTTTTAGCCGACCGCAACATACTCTTCACTTAATGTCATATTAGAAATGCAGCGTAGGCCAAGAGGAATAAAGACTCCCTGCAGCGACAAAGTCGTTTCCTATGAAGAAATTCAATTCAGTTTTATGAACACTTATGTCTTTGTAAAAAACTGGAATAGACACAGTGAAAAGATAACAAACATTAGGGCACTGTATACTGTTTGTTCAGGTAAGCTCGGACAGACACAGTGAAACAGATGTGTGGCATGGAAATTTCAAAGTTCTCATGGCTGTCTTAAAGTTGATAATATGGATTGATGTTTTCACTTTGTATTGATGGATCATTGAACATCGAATTGGTGTAGGCTATCGATCCAGATTAATGGATCGTTATATCCTACTGTACATCTTAACAAATTTGCTCCATTTTTTTTTTTATGTGCAGAGCATGTATACTATTTGTAGCATTTTTTTTTGGAGCTCATAGCAAGTTTTTCTTTATTTGGAGCTCATTGTATGCATTGCACTTTGTATACATTCATTTCTGTAAATCAGCTTTATACTACTTAGTCTTGACACCTTTGAAGTTTGTCTATTGTTTAGCTTTTTAGGGGAGGTATTTTTTATAAGCCTTCTTGGCTTCCAACCTCTCCTGCACAATGTTTTTAATTTTGTTATTTTATGTTTGTTGTATTATATATATATAATGTGCAAATAAACTAAACTAAACTAAACTAGAATTTAAAACCCTGTGAATCTAGTGCATCAGATTTACTTCCATTGTATTTTGTCATGATGAAAGGGGATGTATTTTGTCTAGTTGTTGAGGTAATGTAAAATTAAGCTATGCCAGTTGATAGATCTGATTTTAGACTTAATTTCAGCACCTTGTTAGTAGAACTTTCCAGGTTAATCTATTACCGCCTTACCATTTCTACTGGGTAAGTGTGAGTTTCCTAATAATTTTAACGGAACTTTTCTTATCATGACAGATCATGTCAGCAATCAAGATTGCTCTGCAGCAGAGCCAGAAGAGTGGCAGGAGGAAAACCTCTAAAGCAATGTCTGCAGAGGTGTCGCCAGACTCCAAGTGTCCCATCTGCTTGGACACATTTAACAACATCTCTTACCTGGACCTCTGCCTGCACAAGTTCTGTTTCCGCTGTATTCACGAGTGGTCCAAGAACAAAGCTGAGTGCCCTCTATGCAAACAGCCATTTAATTCAATCTATCACAGTATAAAGTCAGAGCAGGACTTTAAGAAGTATGACCTGCAGCCAGTGGATAATACCGCTTTTGGGACTTTTGGAGGAGTGCGGTTCAGATACCGCACAACTCTTACTGGAGTCCATCGACAGATGCAGGGAAGGACCTCTCTACCTCCAGACAATGGAGTAATGTTTGAAGCTTCAACAAACCCTACTCAACAGACGCAGGACCGTTACATCCGGCGCATGATGATGAGGTTGGCAGCCAAGAGGAGAGCTGCGAGTGAAGGGAGAGCAGTGAACAGTGTAAGACAACAGGAAATGGTCAACTTCAGGAGGGAACTGTACCGACAGGGGGTGAGGGTCCGGAGTGTTCGTGATGGTGGCCGCTCTCGAGACACCTCCGCTGAGTTCTTCCAAAGGAATCCTGCCTGCTTACATAGACTTATCCCCTGGCTAAAAAGAGAACTCATCGTGCTATATGGGGCCCATGGCTCTTTGGTCAACATAGTTCAGCA
>JAJHUR010084271.1:24714-69522 GCA_027495735.1 Lutjanus campechanus
TATATATATATAATGTGCAAATAAACTAAACTAAACTAAACTAGAATTTAAAACCCTGTGAATCTAGTGCATCAGATTTACTTCCATTGTATTTTGTCATGATGAAAGGGGATGTATTTTGTCTAGTTGTTGAGGTAATGTAAAATTAAGCTATGCCAGTTGATAGATCTGATTTTAGACTTAATTTCAGCACCTTGTTAGTAGAACTTTCCAGGTTAATCTATTACCGCCTTACCATTTCTACTGGGTAAGTGTGAGTTTCCTAATAATTTTAACGGAACTTTTCTTATCATGACAGATCATGTCAGCAATCAAGATTGCTCTGCAGCAGAGCCAGAAGAGTGGCAGGAGGAAAACCTCTAAAGCAATGTCTGCAGAGGTGTCGCCAGACTCCAAGTGTCCCATCTGCTTGGACACATTTAACAACATCTCTTACCTGGACCTCTGCCTGCACAAGTTCTGTTTCCGCTGTATTCACGAGTGGTCCAAGAACAAAGCTGAGTGCCCTCTATGCAAACAGCCATTTAATTCAATCTATCACAGTATAAAGTCAGAGCAGGACTTTAAGAAGTATGACCTGCAGCCAGTGGATAATACCGCTTTTGGGACTTTTGGAGGAGTGCGGTTCAGATACCGCACAACTCTTACTGGAGTCCATCGACAGATGCAGGGAAGGACCTCTCTACCTCCAGACAATGGAGTAATGTTTGAAGCTTCAACAAACCCTACTCAACAGACGCAGGACCGTTACATCCGGCGCATGATGATGAGGTTGGCAGCCAAGAGGAGAGCTGCGAGTGAAGGGAGAGCAGTGAACAGTGTAAGACAACAGGAAATGGTCAACTTCAGGAGGGAACTGTACCGACAGGGGGTGAGGGTCCGGAGTGTTCGTGATGGTGGCCGCTCTCGAGACACCTCCGCTGAGTTCTTCCAAAGGAATCCTGCCTGCTTACATAGACTTATCCCCTGGCTAAAAAGAGAACTCATCGTGCTATATGGGGCCCATGGCTCTTTGGTCAACATAGTTCAGCAAATCATCATGTCACGCATTACACGTTATGACATGGAGGATGGAGCCATTCAGGATGAGCTCAGGCCGTTCCTCCAGGGGCGCACAGATCACTTTCTACACGAATTCATCAGCTTTGCAAAGTCCCCTTTCAATATGGAGGCCTATGACCAGAATGCTGTCTATGACTGCCCAGCCCCTTCCTCAAATGAAGACAGCAGCTCCAACTCATCTGTAATTGCTATCTCAGAGGATGAGGAACACTCTGTGGAGTTGGACCCTTCAGGAGACTCTGCATCTACTCTTCGCCACTCTGTGTGGGATGATGAGACACCTGGCCCATCGTATTCTACAACAGCGGAGCAGAGCAGGGCAGAGTGCCTGTCAGTCCTTGACTCAGACTCAGACAGCAGTGTAGAGGAGGAGACACAAGAGTTTGGGGATTCTCCACAGCACAGGAGTCCTCTTAACCGAACAGACATGACTCAGAGCGAAGTTAACAAAGACGAGGGTTTGTCTTCTGACAGCGATGACTGTATCATTGTGGGTTTTGTCAAGCCAACAGCAGAGAGAACACCTGAGCTGGTTAAACTCTCCTCTGACTCTGATGAATCTGCCAGTGAAGATACGAAAGAAGTGCCTCTTTTACCTCAACACATCCGCTTCTCCAGTCTCAGTCCTGTAGCTTCACAAAGTGATGATCCAAGTGGTTCTAGGTCAGAAAATGCAGAAAGAGACCACTATCAATCAAAGGAAAGACACAAGACATCCAGTAAGTCAGGCAGAAAAAATACAGACAGAAGATTTGACAGTAATGATAGATATAGAGAGAGATGCTGGTCAAAGGACAGAGACCACAGGAGGAGGAGGTCAAGAAGTGGAGAGCGCAGGAAGTCTAGCAGGAGCCCGGTGGTATCTCATAATAGTGTCAGCAAAGAAAGAGGTTATTCTTACTCCAGTAGCAGAGACTTCTACTCCAAAAGTAACAGTAAAAGGAGGGACATTGATCACAGCTATCAGTCTTACAGGCATTACAGCCAAGAGAGAAATGATAGCGGGATGCATTACACAGAGAGGCGATCCTACTATTACAGTAGCCGCAGTTACTCAGATAAACACTCAGACTCTCGCTCCAGGAGCCGCAGCAGGGACTCACGGAGACGCGAAAGGAGGCATTCTAGATCTAGGACTTGTTCCAGCAGTCGCTCCCCTTCCGTGAAAAAGCGATCTCACCACGACAAGCCTGGTGGCAAGAGGAAATACAAAACAAGACATTTGGAGGAACCGTCAGAAAATGCACTTCCCAGTGCACATGCTGAAAGCAACTCCCCCACGTGTTCGACGAAACACAAGAAAAAGAGCAAAGAGAAGCATCATAGGAAATCCAAAGAGACACCAAGAAAGACTAGCAGGAGCCTCAGTGTGGAGCTCGTCAACGAGGAGAACTCTAATGAGCGAAGCAAGCGTCATAAGAAAAAGAAGAAACACAAGAAGAAAAGCAAAAGGCACAAGAGTAGTGAGCGCAGAGAAAAGGGCTCACCCACTATCATCACCATTGATAGTGACAGTGATTGTTGTGCGGATGGCAGCGTCACCCAGGCCAGTACCACTGACAAGAACAACCCCAACAACAATACCACAGATGAGCCAGTAGACCCCGCCCCTCCCTGCTCTAATGCATAGTTATATGGAAGTTCAGATTCCTGCTGTGTGTTGGGAAAACTGATGGACTCAGCTGCCAATGCCTGCCAACAGTATTTTAGATCAAAACAGTGTCCAGTATGTTGAAGGTCACCAGACCTTGAAGGATATGGTGAATACACGTATCCCTTTAAATGCCACTTCAAGTGTTCCCTCCTCTGACACTTCATCGGATGCTGTTTTACATGACAGACAGGAATATCTGTGTTGGACTGGAGAATGGTTTCTAGTTTCTTAACTAAAACAATCCTATTTTACATGCCAAGTGCCACTATATGAATGAGGCAGAATGGACTAATATTGGTAGTCATACATCTTTTTAAGTGTCAGTTTTTCTTCTGGAAATTCATTTTCTTTAATGGATGTATTTTATTTCTAAGGTGCTCTCAGGGATAATGTTGATTACAGTGATTATTTTTTTTTGTTATAAGTCAGCTATATTCTTGAGATAAAACAATTTCTACCTGGTGCTCATGGAGTAGTAATTATTCAGAATGGGCTCTTTTGTATTGGACTTTATTTAAAATAAATTGTAATGTGCAACTGTGTGTGCTATTTTATTAGTGTTGGTTTTATGTTAATTTCATGTAAATATGTTGCTTTAACCAGGTGAGTTAGCTGGTGGAGACAGTGCAGTAGAGTGTGTATCTTTGCACAGCACTATCAAGTGTGACAGTAGTATAAAGGTGTGTTTTGTAAAAAGCTAAAATGATTGAATGTTTGTAGCATAACAGGCTGTGCAAACATGCCCAGACTGTTATTTTTATATAATTTAATCTCATGGTTAACTAACATTTTATATTAAAACCAAAGGTAGATGAATAGTTTACATAGAAGAGGTTACTATACACTATATCTAAAATATAAGGATAAACCTTTTTTTGTGATTTAGGTCTTGTTCCATTTAGTGAAGCAGAGCCTTTCCAGTGAGCCGGCATGCAAATAGCAGCACCCTGACTCTGACCTGAATAGAATGGAACCTTTGTTAAAATCATTATACTACTTCACTCCAAAATGGCTGCTTTGAGAAGTTATGTTAAGAACAATATAATGTATTAAGTATCCAGCCATGTTTACTCGTTTATATCTTGTGTTACAGCTTCAAAGTAGGTCAAAGGTCTAAAATACATTGAATAAGAGGTGGGGGGTGGAAAAGCTAAAAATTACTGTAAATTTCTTTGCATAGATTTATAGTATTGCAAATAATGAGTAATAATTTTGCATGCAAATTGAGATAACTGTAAATATGTGAAAAAGATATTTACTGTTTTCTCAAACCCACACTGAAGACAGAAGTGAAACAAGATGGTCAGTTTTGAATCACCAAAAATAAAGCCAGGAAAAGCATTATCTTTACAGGCAAGTGCTGATGTACAGAATGTCTGTATGAGCTTGGTCTTCGGGCTGTGGACACTGCAAGTTTTCAAGAGCAAGCTTGGGATCACGAGAAAAATATTTAAGGAGTGTGCCGCATTTCATAAATTGTAGGTGTCAAGGCCACATTCAACCATGGGAGTGTTCACATAAAGATAAAAACATGCATAGTCCTTACTGCTGCATCTTTACAGGGCTGCAGACTATTTCAAAAGAATGTTCTTGTGTTTTGAATTTTAATGTGCCTTTCCCCCTTTTCTGTTGTGAACTCGGTTGAGACAGGCAATGAGGACACAGCGTACAGTTGTGAAAACAGTGGTATGGTATGCTGCAAGTGAATGTTAAGTAAAAAGCTAAATAGTTTGTTTTGGTTTAGCGTCGTGCTTTTATTTTGAAGGCGAACAAATCGAACAGGAAGAGAAATGATGTCCGCGTGCTGCTAACGGATGTAATTAACCATTCTTGCTACTAACGTCTTCCGCATAACTTGTTCAAATCTTCACTTTTACAGACAAGAATACAGTCGTCATGGCTTCCGCGGTACACATTAAGGTGATAACCTAAAACTTTATATATCACTGTGAAAGTTTTAATAACTGAACATTTTGTGTTTGAACTGCGTTACAGAGGGAAAATCAATGATAAAGCACAGCGAGGTTACCCTCATGCCAGATGTGCAGCTTTGACAAACCTGTAAGTGCGGGAAAAGCTCTTAACGCTAGCTATTAGCATCAAGTTAGCAACGCTGAGTCTGCAGTCTTTTGGCCATGGCTCAAAAACACAAGCTAACGTGCATGCCAACTGCATGTGGTAATGTCAAAACAGCTAGCTAAAGGTGAACCGCCCATCTCCGGTGGCGTTGATAGGACACGTGGCCAGACAGAGTGCACCCCGACAGCTCACCGCAGGTATTGAAACACAGGTGGAAGAAGTATCCTTTTAAAAGTGGACATATCACACTGAAGACTTTATACAACTACCAGTATGATCAGAAAAATATACTTAAGGTGGTAGCTGTTTTTGAATATATCTATTTATTTAACGTTTTAACATAACTCTACCGATACTTCAACGAATAAAAATTAAGGTAAGCAAACAAATAAGATTTAGTAAAGATAAGATAATGCATTATAAAGTGCAATAGCAGAAGCATCAATAAAAGCAAGATAAAATAAACAGTTAGCAATTTAAAGAGTAAACAAGTAAGATATAAACGAGAAAATAAAATAAAATAGAAACAAAAAAGCGGACGCATACTATTGCACATAAGAAATATTGGTATTGCACAGTTGCATGCAGTGGATGTGTCAACATTGATACCAGGGTACCATCTACAGTATACTCTGCATTGACAGGTCAGATCTACATTTCTAAGTGCAGAGGAGATTCAAAAAAACTTACAACAGCAAATTAATAAGCAAAATGTACAGAAATAATATTATAAGCAAATATTCATGGCCAACAGGTTTTTTGCAGAGTTCTCCTTATCTAGAAACTTCATAAAATAGCTTCCACGTCTTCTCAAATGGGAGACTATTTTTCATTGTGAGTATGATAGACCCTCAAACCAAATTTCTTAGGTTGGTCTGATTGCTGTTGCTGGTGATTGCTGTTGTCTATAAATGTATGCTGCCTTACTGACTGATGTGTGAAAACAACTATCCCCTTGGGGACATTAAAGAACTTAACTAACTGTGAACTGAGTTACAAATCTGACTATAAACTGTAAATATGTAGCTAAGCATAAGCACAATATGGGAGTAAATATATTTTCCAAGGAGGAATGCTGTTAACTGACTGTAAATGTAGTAAATATGTGCAGTCACAAACACTTTTTTTAAAAATAATAAGAGCCACTAAATAGGTTTATTTATTTAGTTTTTAAAAAAATTGGTATTCAATTGAAATGGTTTTGTTTAGACATAGACTCTGATGTATTTGTCTGTTAATAACTTTCCCACTTTTTTAGATTGGAATAATTGGTGGTTCAGGCCTTGATGATCCAGATATCTTGGAGGGAAGGACGGAGCGTTATGTTGACACACCATATGGAAAGGTTAGTTGTGTTTTGTGAGGTCCAAGTTCAAGGCAGCAGTAACTCAGTCTGAAAAGCAGGGCTTGAAATTTTTTCCTCAGTGTCCTACAACAGTCCTGAATCTTATTTTCAACTGTCCCAGATTGATCAGTTCAAGTTCTCAAATCACTTCCTTGACTCACTCTGGCTTGCCATGGAAGTTCTGATAGTTGTTTCCTGCACTAATACATGAATAAAACATTAAAAATCACCAAAGCTGCAACAATTAATTGATTAATCAATTAGTTGATCAAAAAGAAAATTTGTTGCCTACTGTTTTGTAATCAGATAATAATTTAAGTTTAACTTAATCGAAAATGTCAAACATTTGCTGTTTGCAGCTTCTTAAATGTGAGGATTTACTGGTTTTCTTTGTCATTAATGGTGGTAATTGAAGAGTTTTGGCTTTGGATTTATGACTGTTGCTTGTTTACAGATGTCACTTTGGGCTCTGGGAAATTGTGATGAGCATCATTCACATTTTATAGACATAATTTTTCATAATTCTTTTAGTCATTAGTTGAGTTGCTGTTTCACTTTTATTTCTGTTGGATTAATAAATGCATCACTGCAAACTGCAATGCAAATGCAAACCTTTTTCTGATTAGTATACTGTGATGAAAATTTACATAGAAACACATACTGTATATCTCATAGTAAGCTATTTTATTTTTAACACCAAGGCCATGTAAGTCTGCATATGATGTATCATAAAGCTGTTGCAGGTGCAACCTAACTTTTTTAAAATTGGAACCTTTAACAATTAAAATGATATATATTCCATGACTCACATTTGTAATAATACGTTTCTCTACTGTCCCAGAATTGTCTCAGACTCTGTGTCTTTTTACTGTCTCTGGGACAGCAGGACATTCTTAATTTCGAGCACTGCAGTAGGGACTTGAGGGTGGCCAGCACAAGTCCAGCACGAACAGTGGTACAGATTGTGGACTGGTTGCTGTCCTTTGCACCTCGTGAGCACTGCTGAGGTACCCTTGAGCAAGGCACCACTAACTCCCCCTAACTGTTTTGAGTGGTGACTACGTGGCTGGCATCCTGATCGCCCATCTCTCCACAAATAATGCATGTCTTTGGGTGTGCAATGAAAACAAATAACACTGTGTTGGATTTCCCCATTAAGGTTTAATAAAGTTCTTCTTCTTCCTCTACTTCTTGTCAAACAGAGCAGTATACACAATAAGCTCTACTGGCCTGTTCTGCCAGAAAATGATTCCTTATAGAAGTATTTTTATGTATAACTGGATTGTTGTGCTCTTTTTCAACAGCCATCTGATGCTCTGATACTGGGGAAGATAAAAAATGTAGACTGTGTGCTTCTTGCAAGGTAAGAAACTGTTGATTATGAAAATGTGTTCTGTAGCACCATCTAGTGGAAGAACCTTGCACTTGTCAAATGTACTGACCAGTATGGAGTCACTCAATCTAATACTAAGGTGCAGTACATGCAAGTGTGTTTCATGTTTCTGACACTGACCTAGAAATCTATATAAACAATGTGTGTCCTCAGGCATGGGAGACAACACACTATAATGCCGTCCAATGTGAACTACCAGGCCAACATCTGGGCACTGAAAGAAGAGGGCTGTACACATCTGTTGGTTACCACGGCCTGTGGCTCACTCCGGGAGGAGATTCAGCCTGGAGACATTGTCCTCATAGATCAGTTCATTGACAGGTGAGTGTGATGTTATCACAATAGCAGCTTATAGTTCAGATATTTGTTTGTTTTTTTCTTTCCACGCATTACCTGCATCGATAGGAAACGAATGTCAGAGCATTTAGATTGTATTCACTCTGTGTTTGAATATAATTGTCTTTTGTTTTCAAAATGTAGAAATATGTTTAGCTGAGTATATCTTTGCTTTTGTTGCTGACAGAACATTAAAAAGAGTTCTATTTAGGTGGGATGAAAAGCTGGTTAACATAGTGGGGGGAAATTATGGTGTAAATTAGTGCAAAATGATAAAATCAAGTCACTGCAAGAACCCAATATACAGACTAAATGATATGCAAAAAACATATTGCACTTGTTTCACATTGCAATATGAGTCATGATTTTGGTGGGAATGGTAATTCTCACATTTCATTTTCACTGGAAAAAAAAAGACAATGATGTGATTTTTGTACTAAACAAGCATGTTCCCTCAACATTTGAAGAATATGATTTGTAGGCTGGGGCGTCTCTGCAGCATCACAATGCTTTATTTATAATCATGTGTTGTGACACATTTTACCTTTATCCAAGTATTGCAGCTCCTGCGAGCTTAGTAGGAGATTAGTAGGGCTGCAACTAACAATTATTTTTTATCATCTATTATTCTGCCAATTATTTTCTTGACTAATTTATTAGTTTGGTCATGAAATGTCAGAAAATGGCAAAAAAAAAAAAAAAAAGTCGATCAGTGTTTCCCAAAACCCAATGTGAGCTTCTCAAATGTCTTGTTTCATCCACAACTCAAAGATATTCAGTGTACTGTCAGAGAGGACTGAAGAAACCAGAAAATATTCATATTTTAGAGGCTGAAATCACTGCCAGTACAGCAGTGCAGTTCAGAAAAGATTATTTGGACTGATAGCAATGTGGAGAAATTAATTTGCCACACACTTGAGCAATCGCAACCAAAACATACAGAAACCAACTTTAACTTTCAACCTTATCGTGTCCTCAGAGGGGAATCTGTTTTTATAGAAAGGCATAATACAACACATGAAACAGCACAGACATGCAGTACCATAAGGGGAGGGGAGGTGTCCTGAATACAGTGAGCAGGAAGTTCAACAACAGTAGTCACTGGTGTCCAACCAGGCAGTACAGACTACCCAATGTAAATTAACTTTTCATAATTTTAAGACTGTTTGATTAAACGTCTTTTCATGTATCTAGCAGAAGACCATTAAATCATCTGACTGACATTCTCACACAACAGCCCTATTCTTATTAACAAAGCTATTAAAATAGAACATTCTTGTCAGCTCATAATGTGACGTTGTGCACAATTATGTGTGTCACTGCTTGTTTGAATGGGTTGACCTTTTGCGATTCAGTATTGAAAGTAGCAGCGTATGAAGTTTACAGTTTGCTGAAGTTTGTGAAAGAAACTTAGTAAATTAAGGTTGGTTTTATAAACGGCTATACTGTGTTCATTTAAATAGTTTGACCTTCTGTCAAAGGTTGTCAGTTGTTATCCTGTTCAGATTGTACAGGATGTCTGTTGTACAACAATTCAGGCATCTTCCCACACGTCTCATTAACAGGATTCATGTTACTGTGTGACAAGAGTGTCCAGATAGCTGAGTGAGACAGAACTTGACTCACCATGTTCGACACATTTGTCAAAGCCAATATTTGTTTACTATGGTGTTTACTGGGAAGGATTATTTTCCTCGTCTTGGTGTTTTGTTGTGCTCTCAAGAGTCATAGTTTGCTTGGTGAGAATTAAAAATGCTGTCACTGTAACGTTGCACCTAAGGAAAAGACTGGTCGTCTAGAGCATGAACTTTGCTACAGAGATAGTTTTGTAAACATGCGAGGCTCCTTCCTGTCTGTCTCATTTTTCATGTAGTGAATCGCTTTTTCTGAGCTGAAATGTCACCCTTCAGTTCTCATTCATACAATTTACTGAGCTAATACCCACTATCATCTTTTAGTGGCTCTCACAGAGGGCTCTTGTTCACACAGAGGCGTTCCTCCTTCCCCCATTTTCACGGCTTGAACTTGACGGTTTCCTTCCGTCCCTTGGGGAGAAAAAAAGTTGAAAAACAAATAAAAAAAACTAATTTTGGGACAGAGGGTAACCCATCCTAAAAAAAATGGCACAACTGCAACACTGGCACGCACACACACACAGTGAATAGGTGACCTGTGACAGTGAAATCTCAAAGCAGTGCACCTGATGCGGCTGTCAGGCAGTTACAATGGCGTCCTGAAGTGGTGGTGGCATTTTGCACGTTCTGGTCCCCAGCAGCCACACAGGAAAAACACATGGGTGATACAGAACTTTTAAAATTTGATAAGATACTGATACTTTTCATGATAAGTTTGACTAATTTCAGTACAGATACTGACATTTTTTTTAAATTGATGTGATTTCTCAAAATAGTGACTGTTTTATAGAAAAGAAGATGGATCAGAAATCACATTAAACCAGCCATTAATACCAAAGTTGTTACAGAAGTAAATGTGAGTACAATTAAATAAAATGTTTGTGATGATAAGTTTAAAACATCTACTTTGCAGAATGATGATAAAACAAATATCCTCTTGTTTTTGTCCAGCCTTCTTATAACTTTCAGGCTGAGTTGTTTTTAAATGTTTCACAAATAGCACATCTTGCTGTATTTTTATCTACAGGTGAAAAGTTGCACCACACCACATTACGTTTCTTTTCTGCCATTTTCTTACAAGTTTGATGCGTAAGTGAGCGACTGTTCAGAGCTGCATCTCCTCCTCCTTCTCCTCATTACATTGAGAGGCTGATTGCTCACTTCTAATGTCTCATAGGTTTCCACAGTCATGTGACATAGGTCAGCTAAACAAATATGTAAGGGCACAAATATTATACAAAAGTTATGAAAATGTTTGAAATTGATGCAGCCACACATGTTTTGTATTTATAGAATATATTGATTTTTAAAGGAATCAATACCAAATGAGTAGGTTGTGAGAATTGATGTATCGGTCCTGCAGAATTGATCTGCCTATCCATAAAATGTATCGCACAAGAGACGGGGACAAAGACGGGGACAAACTCTCTCTTGTAGTGAGGGATGTCCCAGGTGTGAATTAATTTAATGTTACATGATCTCCTCACGAAGGCCACATGTCTGGCGATATCAAAATTAATTATCATATAATTTTATTGTACAAAAATAATCAGTCATTTCATAATTGGGACAACATTATGAAATGACAATTGGGGAAAAAGTTACAGCCCTGCTCATGTTGGAGTTTATTTGTAATTAATGTAAAATTATGAGTTTATTAATGTTGATCAACTGTGCTGTTGTAGTTTTGATGCTCAGAGTTGACCACAAATTATCTAAGTTGACTGATTCCAGCCTATATTTAGATCTGTAATAAATACCGTTTCCTAATTGTCTTCATTTGCAGCAGAACTTCTTTTCTTTTCAGAAAATCTTTTATTCTGTTTATGTTTTTTCACTCATCCTTGTCATTCGAGTTAAAAACACTTGCTGGTAAACCTGAGAATGTCTGTCTTATACACTGACATGGGAAAGAATACTTTCTCTGCAGCGTCTGACCTCCAGGCAAATACATACATACTTTATGTGTAGCATGACCCTGTGGGAGTGTGGTGCTCTCTCAGTAAGCTGATTCCACAAATTCCATCAAATAACTCAATATGTGCTGTTTAAATGGGCTGGTTTATTTGCAAACGATTAGTCAGCATACAGCTGGTTGAAATGAGCTAAGTATTTAACTGCCTTCCCACAGTCATGTCAGTGTGTTTCCCAGTACACTTGTACATGCCTGTGTCACGTTGCCTGTGGCTTTACTTGCCCGTATTTGTGAAGCCGATGAATAGCTTAAGTAGCAGCATCAAGCACAGACAACATCTATTTTTCAAAAATGAGGAACTTGCTTGTTGGGACTTGTTCAGACTTGCCCAGCAGCATGTGACAGCCTGTTTTCTGCAGGCCTGCTTTATCGATGCCACAATTGTTATGTCACCTCTGCATATTTGGTCTCTATGGCTACAAGTTAGTGCTGCTGGGCTGGCCTTGTTGAGTTACAAACATTACTGTCTCACTTCTCTTGTTTTCATTTTCACTTTGCACAGTGCTATAAGTAAACTTGACATTTGAAAAAAGTGCTGAATTTCCTCATACTGACCGAGTGGCAGCTCAACAACATTGACATTGAGCTGATTTGTTTTTCATGTCACCATCTGTATTTAAAAACATAATAACAGGCTTTACTGTGTATCAAAAACTTTGGATAATTTAAAACTATATATGTCACATTACTACATTAAAATGTTTAAAAACTCTACATCTATTTCATACATCATGACGAGTTGTGTACCTGCATTGTCCCAAATGTTTCCAACCATAGGAAAATCCAAAGAAATCCATTTATTCAAGGTAATGGTACATTTCCAACAAGCCACTAGTTGATATAACTTCTGGGAAAACGTGGGATTTGTTAGATACGTCATAGAGTTAGGAAGGAGGTAGGCGTACGTGACTAAACATAACATGAATGAAAGTTAATACATTACCCAACCCAGTCAGTGAACATGATTTCTGCCTGAGTCATGTGAGATAGATTTTCATCAGCAATGATGGTGATTTAAGATGTTTTTGATTTATATAGCTCACTTTATGTTTACACTTTGACCCTAGGCTTGCTTGTTTGCTCATTGTTGTGGATTGCATGTCTTTTATTTGCTCATGTATAATGCTTATTGAGGTGAGACTCCTTCTACAAGCCCATAGGTTCTTTTTAAAATCTCACCTGCACAATTTGCCTTTTTGTCTCGTTAATGTATTTCTACTTTTATTGTGCAAGTTTTGTCCAAGTATTCAATAATCAAGAAAAGTGGATGAAAAGGAATCCAAAACCAAAACACTGATTCAGACCAAAATGGATGAAATTAGCAACAGCCAAAAGCCAAATGCTGATAAAAAAAAAAGAAAGTTAATTTCCCCTGGTAGATACAATCCAAACTGCATGTTCTAACTTTTTGCAAAGTGTTTCTGTCATTGGTTAAAAAAAAAATATATATGAGTAGTGCTTTGATTTCCCACAGTGTTCATGGACTTCAGATCTGATATGAAGGATTTGTGTTGGAAGTTGATGTTGGAGGATTCACAGTATAAATCTAATAATTTATTGTTCATAGCACATCCTTTTTACATTTTAGGAATAATTTGAATACTTGATTATTATAGGCTGTGGGAGCCATTCTTTGTGTAACAATGATTCTGAAATGACATTGCTAATGAAATGAAATGCCAGGGCAAGATAACTCGATTTCTATTGCATAAATAGGCATTGTTCTGCGTTCATTGTTTTTCCCACACACTACTGTTATTGATTTTTCAGCAGGGTGGAGCTGCAGCTGGCTCAAACTATTAAAGGGTTCAGTCTTGCAATGCCAGGGTTATGACTAAGAGATAGGGTTGGGCATCAACTTAAAAGATTACTGTTGACGGAAACATTCATATTTTGGATGTCTGAGATAATTGTGTTAGGAGGATGTAATCCCTTGGAAAATAGAGAAAAAAAAACCCAACCACATTTTGCCAAGGTTTACTGCTTTAGTGTGGGCGCGTGGGGAATGTCAAGTTATGCCCCGTATCAGCACTACTGAGAAATCATTTTGATAATTTAATTACATAATAATCTATGTACCCTGATATAACTTAACACTAACTGAACTTACTAAATAGAATTTAGTATTTCCAGGACTAGCTGAGAGAATGTGGGGAGACTGAAAAATCCTGGATGTTCTCAGGTCACTGGGCTAATTGAGTCAGTCTCTTGTGGTCTCCTGACCCGTCTCCATACAGAGCTGAAGGGAGGCAGGCTGGCACGGTGCCTGGTGGAACTCCACTGACTCAGCAGACCTCTGAATTAGACCACCATTGTTGGCCTGGTGCAAGAGATCAGGCTGTTGCTGTTCTCTGTTAATGCTTTTATTGCCCAGGATAGCTGTGAAAGGACTCTTCATCAAATGTTAAATAATTTAATACTGGAAACAGTTCAACCACTCTGATAAACCTTGAGTTCGTCAATAAAACTGTGGCCGCTTCAGAAGTTTAGATTAGTCATTAGTTGTTCATTGTTAATATCTGTTCATCACCACAACAGCATAGTTTTTTTTATTTTGCAAAACAAATCAAAATTAAATCATTATTTTATGGCATATTATTTCATATTTGCAACAGTTGAACCCAGCAGTGGCATCTGTAATTTGCCTGGGTTGCCCCGACAATATCAACAATGTGCCTCCTGTTTGCTTCTTTTTGCCAGGACTACCAAGAGAGCTCAGACTCTGTATGACGGGCAGCCCACCAGCCCTCCAGGAGTGTGTCACATTCCCATGGCTGAACCTTTCTGCAACAGAACCAGAGAAGTGAGTCCTCAAATACTTGTGCACATCCCATTTCATACATGTCACTTACTGTACTCTGAGCTTCTGTACAATTATTTGTTTTACATAATCTATCTAAAATTAAAGTGTTATTTATCTTGAGGTACTTCTACATGCCTCTCACCCGACTTACCCCATATCCACTGGATATGGTATCGCAGCTGCATTCTTGCATTTAGTGTTTTAATTGTGCATAGATATTACATTTATATAAAATTCATATCTTGTCAAAACATATTTTTCTTCAATGATAAGAGTTGGCCTCACCAAAATACAACAAATATGTTAAGGTAACAGAGAGAAGCGGGGGAAAAAATAGCATTCCCCCTGGCTTAATCACAGATACATTTGCACTTGTTGCAGGACTTGCTTCACCACTTGATGCAAGCTGTTTTTCCGTTACTGTTAGTTCAAATGTTGCTGATCAGCTGAGCTACAGAACGTTAGCTTGTCCAAATCTAGCTAACTGTAGCTTTGTTTGCTGCAGTGACAGTGCTGTACAATTACAAGTGTGAATGGTGTAAGCATATTCATTCTTTATGGGACGTAAGCAGTTTGCTGTGCATCAGAATGCTCACACCTGTTTTTTTCTTTGTGAAGGCTGACAAACCAGCAGTCTTCTGGTCTGCTGTGCTGTTAACTTGGGTCTGCAGCCATGTAAAATAAAATATATGAATGGTGATATACAAAAATAATGGATGAGGCACAGGTTAGAATTTTCCTTGCTATAAAACACATTTATTAATCTTTTTGGCATTTTCTTAATATCTTACTTCTTAATATTGAAGCCTCTTTTTATATATTACTTTAATTACCACCATGATGTAATTAATTATTTGGAGATAAAAATCTAATAAAACAGTCAGATTTAGGGAGCTTAAAGTGATATTCCACCCCAGAATGATAATCCACTCAATATGTATTCACCACTATGCCGATGTGAAGATGGGTGAACATCTTCAGTTCACAAAACAATCCTGGAGTTTCAGCAGAAAACACGGTTGCAACCAGTGGCAGTGAATGGAGACCACGGATAAAATGTAAAGAAAAAAAAAAGAAAGAAAGAACACAAAACAAACACAAAATGTGTTTCCTGCTCGTGTGGTGTAATCCAAGTGTCCGTGAGCCGCGACATTAAAATTTAACCACTTTTAATTTAACCGATGTATCACAAGACTTCGTATATCTCTTAATGGATGCACATGTGAAAATATCTCGAGATATACGAAGTCTCGCGATACATCAACGCCATGTTTACATGCTACCTGGGAGGCTACAGTTGACATTTCGGCTAAAAACATGGTGTAAATGGCGTCTTTTGTGGTTAAATTTTAATGGTGCGGCTCACGGACACTTGGATTACACCACACGAGCAGGATGGAGACATTTTGTGTTTGTTTTGTGTTCTTTCTTTTTTTTTATCCGTGGTCTCCATTTACTGCCATTAGCTGCAACCCTGTTTTCTGCTGAAAGTCCAGGATTGTTTTGTGAACTGAAGATCTTCACCCATCTTCACACTGGCATAGTGGTGAGTACATACTGAATGGCTTATTCTAACAAGGTGGAATATCGCTTTAAACTGAACAGGCCAGTATTTGAGAGGACATTTTCATGTTTGATCTGGTGGACCAGATTAGCCATTTCAAGCAAGAGCCTGATTGTTTTATTATTCTGTTTGTTTAAGTTGTTTGTGCTTCATAAATGAATGTTTTACATAACTAATGTGCTGCTAAAATTGTTTAAATAAAACTCAAACTGGGGAAAAAGATGTGCGTTTTGTATCTTAATTATTGGTGTTGATCGATTGATTTTTAATGTGTTCAATTATTGGTCAAGCAAAATGCACAAAATTTGCATCTCCTGTGAGATTGCAGTTGACCCACACTACAGTTTAGAGAACGAGACAAATAGTTTGCACCTCCTCTCCCACTGGCTCTATGGAGACCATTACTGACCGTCTGTCCTGGTACAGGTTTTGGTGGAGGTGGCGCGGAGTCTGGGGATCAAGTGCCATGTGCGAGGGACTATGCTGACGATCGAGGGTCCCCGCTTTTCTTCGCGGGCCGAGAGCCTGATGTTCCGCCAGTGGGGTGCTGACGTCATCAATATGACCACTGTGCCAGAGGTGGTGCTCGCCAAGGAGGCCGGCTTGTGCTATGCCAGCATCGCCATGGCAACAGACTACGACTGTTGGAAGGAACATGAGGAGGCGGTGAGTTGCAGGCTGAAGGTCCTAACAGACTTTTTTTTTTTTATTACTTTGATGTCTCTTCTGTCCTTGTTTGTACCTCGTGTGAGTCAGTGTCAGCAGAGTGATGCACGGTTGGTGCACTTTAGGTGACACGACTTCCTCCCTGTTCTGTTTGTTTGTCCAGCCAGCAGTAAGAAATTTAATTATATGTTATTGACCTTTAGTTGTCTTAGTTACCAACTTTACCAAGTTGGTATTTTGAAGAATTCATCTTATCACTGAGAACTGGAGCAGCAGGCTAATAACATGAGCCAAATATAGCATTTTTATATTTATCTACTATAAATCATCATAAGTGGTCATCCGGTTTTATGCTTTTATACTATTTGTCTTTACAAGGCTGTGATGATGGCAGATGGATTACAGTTTTTTGTTTGTTAACTTAGCTAACAGCTGAGCTAGATAACAGCTGTTCGCTGTCTTTAAAACTTGGTGGTTTCCAGGGCACAAAATTAGCACCAGTCACATGCTGGTAAAATATGCCCATGGCTGCTTGATTTGCTTCATTCAGCCAAAAAACCAAAACAAAAAAACAATGGTCATCTATTGAGTAGCTGGTAAAATATCTTGGTGGACAAATAAATTAATTTTGTAGTCTTGTTGTTCACAGGGGTGGGAATTTTGCTTTAACAGCACAGTTTATCAGAATATTATCCAAATCTGAGTATGGCTAAGTGCAATATCCATATCACCAAAGCTGCAGTATTTTTGATAATGGAAAAATGTGCAACAAAACAGCATCATAATGAAGTATTGTAATGTTTTTGATACAGACAACAAATGTCACATCATCATGATTTTTGTAGTTTTTCTAAGTGAAAATTTGGATGTAAAAATATCAGTTCCTAATAGTTCTGAGACTTGTTGAATTATTTAATCTGCTGGTCCACTCAATAATACATGAATACACTTATATATTCTCTTTACTTTATAATTATTTACTTTGTGTGACCACATCTTTCCCCTGGTCATTTCATCCCATTAATTCATTTAATGTAATTTAATGAATTAATGGGATGTATGTATGTAATTTCTGTCGTTTCTGGGATTTTCCCCAATTTTATAAACTGTTTATAAACTTTTGATGAGCATTGGTTAGGTCTCTTTAGACATGTGATAATAGAAGGGTCCAGGAACCCCTGATGGTCTGTGACAAATAACCACCAGCTCTGCAAAGTAATTTCTTCAGATAAAATTGTGCTGCGCTCATTAAACTGTGCAGGTGTGGACCACTTGTGCCAAAGTGCGCAATAAAACAATCATTGTACAATTATCTCAATCCTCCCACGTTAACTCTAAGTTAGTGCTGTGATTGCGACACAACACATCAGGGTAATCACTGCTCTGATAGAGAGAAATGCTTACGATGGCAGCCAGACTCATTATATCAAGTTTTAATTTTCAGAAAACAAACCACGCTAAGAAACAAAAATAATCAATTTCTTTTTTGTAATTATTTTACTTCTGTTTCGATGCATATAATAATCATTAGCTTGTTCCTCACTTTGTTCAACTGGAAGTGGAGTTGGAGTTGTGCTTGTAACAAAAGGACCTTGTTTACTGTAAACCACAGTGCCACAGGCTGTGCTAGTTTTTGATCATTTTAAGGGGAACAGTTATATAAATAGTTTCATATTGTTTTGGGTGCACATTCAATGTCTCACAAATTGGGTTTTTTATTGTTTCATAAAATAAAATAAAGAAAGCATGTTTATATATGTGTACTTTTACAGGATATTAAAAAAATATATAAATAGCAAACTTAATTCTTGCATTCAAGATAACAATATGAACTTTTTTGGTTATAACTGTGTCACTTTGAAGACAGTGTAATGAAGTTTAACTTTTCTTCCTTTGTCTTGGAGCTGATTTACAGAAGTGTCAAATTGTAGGTGGGAGCAAAAGAGCAAGTTGTTTTAACAACAATAAACAGTTTCAATTACTGTAAACCTTTTTCCATTTTGACTTTCCTGCAGTGTTTAAAGTTAACACATCACTAAAATATAACATTATTATTTAAAGAAGAACCAGATAATGTAATTTTATTTGGATAATAGGTTCTCAACAGAGCTTTTCACCATCTGTGCTCCGCCAGCTGACGAGAGTATCTGTGGCTTCCTATGGCTTCCGAGTGACCTACACTCCGTCAGACGCTCTGGATACTGCAGTTGATATACTGCGTGTGGGCGAGTTTCGGCTTATTTGTCACCGATCCAGCCCAACTCACAACTCCACTTCCGAGTTCCTGCAGCTGACCTCTTCCCCCTCCTGTTGCAGAACGCTCGCCACATCCTTCCGCCCCCCCCCTTCTCCTCACCCTCCCAGCCTCATACTACCTCCTGGCCTCCCCCTCCTTATCCACCCCCCCCATAATCAGCTTGCCTGCCAGCCTCCGGTGGAAGCCCTGCCAGAGGAGGTTGAGTCACACTGAGTCATCAGCTTCACTGTCTTCATCCTGGCAAACACCACAAAAACATGAACCTAGTCATTGAGTGTGACATGAAAACAAAGCACTGAAGGGAGGGGTTAATGAAGGTTACAGGAGGTAAACACGACACGAGCACAAGACGGAACTAATGTTGTAACGTACTGTACGGTACACTCAATGTCTGCGTGGGTTATGTTGATATATCACATAATTTCATGCTGATATACTCAGATAGATTGTCTTAAACATGTGACTGCGGCCTCAGTTTTCCATCAGATAAAAAATAGGCTCATCACAGTCATTTTTGAGTGTTTTTAAAAAAATATTTTACCTTCTGTTTGTAATGGTGTTAGTCCTGAACAATGTGGTGATTGCCCGTGTCATGGACGTGCCAGGTGAAATGGCTCAAAATTAAGTGCATCACTAATACCACATAATGAGTCACCGGACTACAGGGCACAGCTGGCTGCTTGAAAAACAATATACTGATCTTCACATCTGCACTGGTGTAAACTGTGACTTATATTGACAGCTATTTCTGTGGCTAAGATCCTGTTGTTACGTTTATTTGAATAAACTTGAAATGAAACTAACTTTCACCAGCTCATCTCGCAGGCCAGGATTCAGCTGGAAGTCTTTTTGACGTCTGTGCAGTTTAATGTGCTCTTTTCTTGAAAGGAAATATAATTAGGTACCAAAGTTATTTTTCATTTCATTGGAATACAGTTCATTTTGCATGAACATTGATTTTTTAATTGAATTTATTTTGGTTTGTTTACATACATGTGCCATGCCTTGATATACTGCATATACTGATGTAAATATTTGTATTAGTATCATGATATTAAATAGACAGATCAATTAATTAGTCAGCCCATTGATTGGGCTGATTATGTGGCATTTTGAGATAATCGGCATCAGCGGATGCCTGCGCTCACAAGGCCGATAAACAACAACAACAGCTGTCAGTGTGGCAGCTGTTATGATATTACCGCTCCTCCTTTTGAGTTTTGGGAAGGTCGTGAAAAGTTCCTGTACTATAGTTCTCAGGCATCCTGCTGTAAATGTTTGCCTAAATTCCCTCAGTTACCATCTTCTTTCCTAAATGTTAACATGTTTCTCCATCCCACATGACAGCCAATCTGATATAAAACCATTACTGGGTAGTGTTCACTATATATTATGTTGTAATGTAAAGAATAATGCAGTTGAATGACGTCACATCTGTCACATTGTGCCTCGCTGTCCCTTAAATACCAGTCACGTTATGAAGTGTACAGCATAACCCAATTTATTTTTCTATTTCATTACTTAATAAAAAACTAAAGCAACACGTAAATGTCTAAGGTAACATGTAAATTTGATCATAATGTGCATGAAATAATGGAATTATATTATGACCTACTTTGCTTTGATATCAGCATTACATATTGGCTAATGGCTGCCTTGCTCTCTAAAAATCAGCAGTAACATAACTCGGAGAAGTTCTGTCTGTTGAATATGTTAATTGTATAAATGCCTCTGATATTCAAATCACACCTGCAGGTCTGATTTCTACTTGATAGTGTCATTATTCACATCACACACAACTGATTTCATACAATCTTATTCACAGTGCAAACATTCTTTTTAACATCAGTTTTTTAACATCATGTGAAAGTACATTTTTGGGAAATACAAAGTGACTGTGACATTTATAGGAAGTGAAATTTGCATTGCTGTAAGTAATTCACATCACATGGCTTCCTCCCTTGTCTTAGGTCTGTGTTGACAACGTCCTGAAGACGATGAAGGAGAACGCCAACAAAGCCAGCAGTATCCTGCTAACTGCAATACCCCAGATTAGTCAGATGGATTGGACTCAGACAATGAAGACCTTGAAAGTAAGTTGTCGACTTTATGATGATTCATTTCCATTCAGCACGTCTTTGGAGAAGTTGTGAAAGAGGGTCTGTTTACCTTTTTATTTTTAGTCGACTATCTCAAACTGAGATCTGATTTATAATATCCTCCATCTCACCGGAGCAGCTCCTCAAACTGTTTCAAAAGAATAATCAAACCATCTGGAGCATGGCCGCTCTTGAAACGCGACCTGTTTATGAAGGTGATTATTATCAGGAGGCCCAAGTGTCATAAGTGAGCTGACGACAGTTTGCTCCATCTGTGAGGCTGACTCAGACGCTGTCATTGTGCTGTGTTGCACTTTTTACAGCGTTATTAAAAAGTAAATGCAGCTGGTTAAACTTTGAGTGAGCATAAAAACGCACACATTAGTCATAACTCAGTACATGTGGTAAGAAAAACATTAAATGTGTAATTAACAGTGCACACATTTAATAGACATGTATTATAGTAATTGCACTTCAAAAAACCACATGACTTTCAGTGTTCTTAGACTGGGTGTATCCTTTGGATCTATTTAGACTTTGGAAAGTATAGCAATAATGCTCCCTATTATTTATTTTATTTTAATTTTTGTAATGATGATTATGGGCACATCACTTTTAAAATGTTTATTAAAATAAATAAATAAATTATGCTTTTATTATTATTTTTTTTACCTTCTGGAAACCTAAGGCCTCAGACAACCCTGAAATAAAAACTAGGCAACTTTCACATGATCTAAATGTAGTTATTATTTAGTTTTATTTAATTTAGTTATTTATAGAAAGAAAGGGACTGTGCAAATTAATGTATAGACACTTGGTAAAAAAAATGTCAAAAGTAGCCAAAAGGGTATTTTCCATTTGTAGTCCTTGGCCAAGGTGTTAAAAAGCTTCCTTAAACACAACAATGCAAAAGTGAACATGTGGTTAGGTATAATAAATAATAAAGATATAAGATGTGAAAAGGACACACAGTTGTTAAAAACATGAAAAGTACGACTGACAAATGCAAAAATACAACATAAAATACACACAATATATACTAGTGTTGTCAGATACCAAAGTTATTAAACATCTTGATACAATACTGAAACGATACTACGGCAAAAACCTAAAACACCAGGAAAAGTAATATAAGTAATATATAAGCTGACAGTCCTTACTTGATAGAAATATATGGCTTTAAAAATGGACAAGAGAAGATTGGTATTTACACTCAGTTTGAGCTGTTTTACTGTCAATTAATATTTTTATTGTAGAAGTTGACTTGACCAGGAAGCAGGGATTTATCTTGGACCATCAGTTTTGTCTTGCTTTGAATATGAACTGTAATATTTCACATGATGATGAAAGCACAAACCCAGGATTATTAGCCTGCACACTACAGCAGCGCACTAAACTATACACTTCCTTTTTAACAGAGCTCTCCACTCTGTATGTACAGAAAATAATTACCATTACCACTACTGATTACCTATAAATTGATCATTTACTGGTGTTGTTGGTGTTTGCAAAGTTGTCTGATTTTAGCAGCTTGCAAGTTATGGTAAAGTTAACATTAGAAGTGTGAATGTTGCATTAACATTAGACATGTTAAAACTGGCTAAAAAGCTAAAGCCAAACCCTTAATTACCTTGTCAAACTCCTAATGGTGAAAACGTTTGTTTCTCACCAAATAAATCACTTGTTTGACTTATACTTGGGGGCATGTAATTATGTTCTCTATCACATTCGCACGTGGAGCAATACGCCTCTTATTAAATGCTGTCATTCGTAAAGTATCGGCACTAATAAAAGGTGGTATTGTATCATATTTAACAGCTGGGTACCGAGATACCTTTCTATTATCAGTATACCGTGTAACACTAATACGTACGTATTTATAAACACAGTAGTGACATATGCACATGTAGGAAAAAACATTTGCAGACAAATATTCCAAACAAGCAGGACATATAGTTAACAGCAGAAAAAAATAAAGTTTAGTGCTGACGTGTATGTATTAATCATCCTTTAAATAAAAAAAAGTTTTATCAGTGAGACATAAAAGGAAAATAAGCTGTTTTGTTCCTTCTGTTGCAGGTGATGGCACAAACTTCAGTAATGCTGCCGAAGCACTAAGAAAACAATGAAGGAGAAAAAAACGGATACGGATCCCAGACACCGCCCGCACTGACACGGACAACAGACTCAGCTCTGCCTGTGGATTTGTCATCAGTGAATCACGAGAAAGTGCCTCACATACATAATGCATGTCTTCAGCTGGAGTTGAAGTGTTTTTTTCTCCACTCAAAAATACACATATAATCTCCCCTCCCCTCTCTTTCATGCTGACTCACAGCCTGTTTCTCTGGAATATAAACCAGTATCGTCAACTCGGCAGTTTCCTTTCAGTCTGATGTTTAGGTACAACACGTTTCAACCAAATAGACCAACAAAATATACCTTTATTTTTACTTCAGTAATCTTCTGTCAGGTACAACACACTTCAAGAAACCAAGAAAATACACCTGTATTGTCACTTAAGTAGTTTTCTGTTAGGTACAAAACATTTCAAGAGATCAACAAAGATTTTAAATCTTCTTAAGATTGTATCAATAATCATGGATTTATATTTTTTGTGATCTGTTCAAATATATGTATTTGTTGCCTGTAAACCGTTGGTGTCTTTATTGCTGTTAATGCAGGATACACTTTAAATGCATCTCAAGTTTAGCTCATTTATATTTTGTTACTGCATTAGTTCGAACTAATATACTTTTTTTAAGATTCTGTTTTTGGCATTTGTACTTTATTTTGATAGAAACAGTAGAGTCACACGAGAAAGGTGTGAGAGAGGTGATTACAGGTACCAAAGGGCCCAGGTCAGACTTAAACTCAACTTGATATATGGTACACGCTTTACTATCTTTACTTTACTTTTGATTACTTGAACATTTGTTGGATTTAAATAACTGGATGCACTTCAGCAAAATTTAATTGGAATTAAAAGTCTTGTTATTAAGACTGGCAGTGTTTCAATCTTTTTTTAATCTTTAATTTAATTTTTTTGAATATATTTTGTGGGATACTTTTGTCTTTTCTCTTCATTATGATCTTGTCATGAATCCAAACCCAACAGGATTACGGTATTTAATAAATATATACACTGTATAAGCAAACTGTTTTACAACTATTATTAAATCATGTAATTGACGGTATTTGGAGTCCTTTTGTGAGACATGTACTAACTGCATTTATCACACTGACACAGGTGAAGACATTTTTGTACACAGAATGTTTAATATACTGTCACTATCTAATGATTTAGCATTTTTGTAGGAGTAGGCCTTCTCTTACCGCTCAGTATTTGCTGCACCTCAATGTCATCACTCGACACAGTATCTAAAACAGTCTCTTTTTTTGTATTTCCCCTTTGTTGCCTTTTCTCAATATTATGAATGCAGTATGCAGTATAAATTCACTCAATAAATACTACATAAATCTGATATCATTTTTTAAAGTTGTGAAACATTTAAATCTTAGAGCCTCTTGAATTGATTACAAACTGTTTTATTGTTTGTTCAGATTCAAAGGTTTTATTTATCAAATGCTCAATATGTGCAGTGAAATGCAAGTTGGTAAACTCTTAAGAACCAAAAAAGGCTATAGTGTGCAATAAAGATTAAGAATTAGGAAAAAAGTAAAGTATAAAGCAACAGTGCATTTATACCTCTCTGAACTGGGAGTTCAGAATTGAAATTCTGGTATTAAAGCATTAATGTTTGTACTAATAAGTTTTGTCAGTGGTTTAATTGAGTAATTTGAAGCTACGAACAGCAGCCTGTTTGACATGATGGCAGAATTTATTGATGAAATAAAAACGATTTGTACGGCTCGACTTTAATCAATTTCAACAGAGACAAGTGTTATTTATGCCCCTGTGGTCTTGGGGGCTTTTCTCTGTGTTGTAAAACTTCACTTTAGTTTTATATAACTGCTAGGCTTAATATTTAATAAGCCAAAACATGTACGTACATTCTATTTTATGAACCATGTTTGTGTATTCATGTTTTTTTTCTCCTTATCCTGTTTCTCTTTCTTATTACTGCAAAGCAGCGATGCACTTTACGGCGCTGAATCCTAATGGCAGCTCATTCAATGTGCAGCTATAACCTGACTCCCTTTATATAGAGAAGTAATTCATATACATAATTATTCTACACAGACTTTTGTCAAATACAGCCTATCACAGCCGCCCCTAAACTTAAGAATGCGACCAAATTTGAAATGTGAAAAATCTTCCGCAGCGACACAAACCTATAATCACAACTCTGATCAACACCCAGAGACTAAGGAAACAAGTTTCGCTGTTCATGTGACACGTGACCAAATACGGTGCAACACCTGTTAAACTGGGTTAGTAAATGAAGAATAACACCATGACTTTGTTTTATTAGTTCTGATTATTATTTTAGGAAAAAAATATTCATAAATTGTTAAAGGTATTTTCGAAATTATAAACCTGAAACTTAAAAACGTTTCATTTATATTTTATGACCTCTAAAGGGCCACCTGCAGAGTCTTCACGGCCCAGCAGCGGGTCCACTTCTGCCAGTATATTATTTAAAGTCGGCACAAGCATGTATTAGGCCGATATCACCACAAACGTTTCACAGAAAATAAATTATATCAGTCTTCATTTTATTCCCGTGCTTTACTGTGAAGTCACCTGAGGTCACCCTGAGCCTGTATCGCCTAATTAACCATTCAGTGTTCAGGGATTTTCTGTCAATATTACAAATTAAATAACTTTTCTAAGCCAAGGAGAAGTCGACGAACTGATTAAAGTTAAAATATTGGCGCTGAGGTGATGTTTAGACGTTACTTTTCAACAATGATGAACTCCAACTTAATTAAAACGCCAAGTCAAACGAGCATCGCATGATTCTTTTTTTTAAAATTCTGTTACCTATCAGTAATTCATCCATCAGACAGTATGAAGCATAATAATAGATCTATTATGCTTCTGACCCACATTTAAAATAGCCTAAAACGTAATAACTTACATAAGATAGGAGATGTGAAAAGGCCATCCATCATTTGTACAAACAGGAAAGTCTCTGCAGAATAACGATGGTAGCCTACTTAAAGAATAATGCTTCAGTTAGACACTAATGTTCAAATGTGCAAAACATTTTGAATGGCTTTTGTGTTATTTGGTTAAATATTTGACAAGGAAAGACATTCAATGCGGGAATCTCATTAGGTTTATGACGAAAACCAACAATTATCCTGTTTTAAAAATACAATATTCTGTACAAATACATAGTAAAACTGTACACTTTTTAAACGGGATTTCTTATAGGCTTATCGGAATATTTCAATGAGACAACGGACATTGAAATTTAAACCATTTGTATCAAGGTCGCTGTCAACTGAACAGCTTCGCTTTAGAGCATTACAGCATCTTCATTCCTGTTTTTTCTCATAAAAGCGACCCTACGCCTATATGTAACCCTGATTTCGTTAAAAATAAAAATAATGATGTCTATTCAGCCAAAAACAGACAAATAAATAAACATACATTTTACAGCAAAACAGTCTAAGTGCATAATTTCGGTTGCAGGCCTCTCCAGGCCCCGTTCCTCAGAGCCCTGAGTCCCCATTCAAACCAAGCAGCAGGAAACAAACGTTTCACAGAGCAGCAGGAAACACACGTTTCACAGAGTCTCCAGAAAAGCGACCACATCTGTATAGCCGTTGTCTCGGGCCAAATCGACCGGCCGACAGTCTGTATTGTCCCTGGCCTGCGGGTCAGCCCCGTGTTGGACCAGCAGCCGCACCGTGTCCAGGAAGCCCGTCCTGGCGGCGTCGTGCAGCGGGCTGCCCCCGGTGCTTCTGTCCGGCAGGTTGGGGTCCGCTCCGTGCGTCAGTAACACCTGAGCCACCGGCGTGCTCCCCATCATCATCACCTTTACAACAATAAAATCTCCGGTTAGAGTCTAATTTCATCTGATTACACCCTTAAAACATAAACAAATCAATAATTTATAATAACTGACTTATAACAAAATTAGCCTATAGAAGAGTTAGAATCTAATTTAATGTGATTACGCAAAATCAGTAATTTATAGCAACTGCATCTAATAAAACTAATAACTTTGTATAGTTTATAACCAATAGCCTATTATTAATAATAACATTATTTCTATAGACCTACTCTAAAAAACAAAGTTTACTTAATTCTTTACACACAGTAAACTCATAACGCCCTAAATACAGCAATCATAAAAATAATAGAAGAAATAAGGTAGGCTAATATCTGAGGTAGACAGATACGGACTAAATACACACCAGATATTATTTACAGCAGAC
Organism: Lutjanus campechanus; assembly: GCA_027495735.1. Classification (NCBI taxonomy): domain Eukaryota; kingdom Metazoa; phylum Chordata; class Actinopteri; order Lutjaniformes; family Lutjanidae; genus Lutjanus; species Lutjanus campechanus. Next base: position 51,936 of record JAJHUR010084271.1, read on the forward strand.
CACAATTACACATACAAGTGTATGGCAAAAACCTATTTTAAAAAGGAGTAAAAAAGATAATTAAAAAATAAGGCAATAACAACGGACCCTTCGGTGATATTAGTTTATAGAAGAGCACTAAAGAGCATAACTGCACTGTAATAACAAAAGCTACTTTATCTTCACCCAGATATTTTTTATCAATGGATATCTGCAGATCTGGAAATACACTGTTTATGAGGATAATTGACTTAGATAAGAATCTATATTGTCCCACATCGAAAACAATCTACTGTATCTGAACTACAGCCTATTTTCATTTATTTATTTAGAATGATACGCTGCTGGAAACATTTTCTACATTTCACGCATCACAGCAATGCAATGTGCAAATGAATTCCTGTCTGTCGACTTTTAGACGCTCCTTACAAATTTAGTTTCGTTTTCTTTTATGCTAAAGAGAAATTATATTCTATTAAACTGACTTGCAGTGAAACAGAGTTGTGGTTTTCCTCTCTAATGAACAATCTCGATGACTGCAAGTTATGATACAAAGTTTGCATTTTGAGACGCATCAGCTTCTTCAATAAAATAAATGAAAATATAGAAATTAAAATACACTAAAAAATACACTGCTGGTTGTCAGTATAATTCTGTGCATTTGTCGCTGTAATGGCATATTTGATAGATCAAGTATAATAAGTCTAACGTGAATGAAGACCTACTTTATTTTTGTGGTAAATTAGTGGAGAGTGAGCCAAGATGACGAATATGTTCTACTTTTAATACAATCCAACGCAAAGCTGATACTCGCTTTCATAAATGTGTATTATTATTATTATTTTTAAAAATTGGATTAAGAAAAACATGAATCATCCAAAGGAGCAACAATCAATATGTCTGTTGTGACTCCTGCAGCCACCTAAAAGCTCCATAAAAGCTTAAAGTTTCGCTTTATTTAGTTTAATGATAAATTATGTTTTTCTACATTACTTTTACGGAAAGCTGCATAGCGTTTTTCCTCAATAATAATACATCAAAGTTTGATCTCCGCAGTTTTCAGACTCTCGGGGCTGCGCGTCATTTTGAGACGCGTCGCTTCTCGGTAAATGAATAAAATATACAAATAGCCTGGTTGAAAATGTCTTTGGCTGTTATTTGAATAGTTGATTGATTTTAAACTCTGTTTGTGAAACACGTTTCGGTGTGAAAATCATCTTTTCTGGGCCGCTGAGTCGCATCTGGTGCCACTGACCTGTAGAGCGGTTCGTCCGAAGCTGTTTATTCCGTTAACTTCAGCTCCAGCCCGCAGGAGAGCCTTCACATCTGCCGTGTTTCCCTTCGCTGCGGCTGCTGTCAGATCATCCGCCAGACTCATTGTCCTCCTGTCCACTAAAGTGCAGCGATATCCTCCGTGACAGACTGCTTTGACAGGTAGCCTGAGGATGGTGAGGAATAACAACAACAACAACAACAACGGCACAGAAAACACACCGCAGAGCGCACGGTGAGAAATAACCTCGGCTCGGTGTTGAAGTGTGACGGCTGCGCTTCGACCGTCCGCGGCTCGTCGGCGTGTCCGCGCCACAGGTTGTCTGTGTCGGATAAGGGAACCGTAGGTTACATCGCCTGTCCAGCCTGCGATCGGTCGGAGTGTGTCTGGGCTTGCCTGCATGTATTTTGAATGGGTGACGTCATTGTTGCTGCAGTGGCGCGATCGTGCGCATGCGCTGCTGCAGCTGGTTTTGACAGCAGAAGCATCACATTTTGCTTCCGTCTGTTCCTCCTCCTCCTCGGCGCTGCTGTGAAACGATGGAAACCAAACTCCTCCTCCCGATAAATGTGGATCAGACTGTTCTGTCTTTTTTTTAATAGAAAAATGCAACTGTGACTGTATGAAACTGACGCTGCAACTAATTTGGAGTCTTAAAGTTGTTAGTCCTGGACCCAGAAGTTAATTAAATATCACCTGAAGTGCATTTAATAGCAGCTCTAGAACTTTGAGTCCTATCACATGATCTTCATCAAGACTTTGCACAGTTGTCATAGACCTGTAAATGTTAAAAGAGGCATATTTATTTACTAAACTATTTACTATAATTCATAATTTCTAATGTCTGTGTAAATAAATATAGCAATATACACGTGGATACATATTATATTCTTATAGAATATATACATGTAAACAGAGTGTAAAATATATGAAAAAATAAATAAATGAAAATAAATTAAACACTAATAGGCCTATATATTTTGTACTTTTTATTTATTTTACTTTTTTTTTTTTTTTTAAACTTTATTTTACTTTTCATTTTATTTTACTATTTAGTATTTTACTATTTGTTTGATATGTGTATTTGATAGGAATGGATTGCTACTCTGTGCACTGACAGTAAAGGCATTCTGTTCTATAATTTAGATGCATCAGAAATTCTGTCATCAAAATCTGTGGAGCTATAATGTGATTTTATTGTGTCTGCTGTGAACACACGTATTACACGTATTGCATGTCTGTGCCTCTTCTGTGTCTCTCCCCAAATTTTTTTCCCCATTTTTTTCCTTGTTAAAATGATTTTTAGGGGAGTTTTTCATTACCTCAATCACTGTACAGATTTTAAAGCCCCCTGATGCTAATTGTGATTTGTGATATTGGGCTATGTAAATAACATTGAAATGGAAAATGTAAATCAGAATATCATTCCATGACGACTGAGCATTAGCTGATGAAGATCATGTGACAGGATGAAAAGCAGCTATAAGTGGACCTTGTATTGTCAACTTGATTTGTTTGTAAAGTCAATGGAGTGTGACAGCTGACTGTGAAGGGATCAGAAGGCCTATTAATCATTTACTTTCATTGCAAAATGACAAGATAATATGACAGCAGAAGGAGTAAAATGGGGGCATAAGAGGTGAAGACCCCAAACAGGAGGAATGTCCCCAAAGTATCTACCGTGGCTGGATGGTTTTTTTTTCAGGGAAAGGTATTGAAATATGACCCAGGAAGACCAGTGTGAGTAATACATTCATGAGTGTGAAGGCTTATCAAGCATTAAACACAGTTTATCATGTGATAAGGAGCCTCAGAGGCATCATAAAAACAATAATAATTAAATAAAATAAATGTGCACATGGATTAATAAGCTGATGGATTTGTTACAATTTTTAGACCAGCTGAATGAAGGGAAAGACCAGTTACTTCTGTCAGAGAGATGATTTCAGACGCCCTCACTCATTTTATCCCGTTGCATCAGTCAGAAGACAAACAGGACGTCTCATAGATCATGAAGTTAAATGTGAGACTTTTTAAAGACTTTTAAGGCCGCTGTTTAGGCCAATTTCCAATAAAACTAAACATCAAATGTGAAAATGTTTATAGACGTAGCCTGCTCTTCTGAGTAAATACATATATTGTCATTTCAAAATTATCAGTAAAGCAAAATGACAATAACTGGTTGAGTTAATGAACATTTGTTCAAATATATTTATTATTGTGAAAAAAAAAATTATATTTGTCTGAAATGATAATAATTCTGCAGCCAGAGTCTGAAATGAGGATACATCAAAGTAGAATTCCTCATTTCTATGCTGAACGTCATTTAGACCTCTGTATTATTATCATATGGTTCTCTCTTTTAGAGTAGCTTTAAAAAAATAGTTAAGTGCCTTCCTGTCTGCCATTTGGCCCAAAGGCTGTCTGTTGTCATAATGAATTTTAGTCAGTGTACTTGTATAGATTGGACTGATGATTGTCTCACTTTTTTTTTACAGGTTGTCCTTTGCCCAGATATTGTCTCAAATGCAGTATTTAAGACTATTTAATGAAGACTTTTATGAGTAAATGTAAATTTGAGACATTTTAAGACTTTTTAAGTTCCTGTAACTACCCTGACAAACACTAGAATTTACCCTTTCACACTAAAAAGTAATGTACCAGGAAGGTCCACTTGCACATATTTGTTTGGCCAATCCAGCACGGTTGTTGTCGGATGACACCACGTGGCAAAAGTTGAGCCAGGTTATTTTTGTCACCTCTATTTTTTTCATGCAGAGCTAATGTCTGTCTGTACACGGCCTCGAGCGCTGTTCCTCCTACTCTCTCTGCAAGTTCTTCAATGGTGGAATATTACATGGCCCCAGGTTTGCTGTGTGATAGTCTGATTAAAAACAAATACTGGGATAATGAAAGTCTTGAAGCTGTTGACACAGGGCTCCTCTTGATGACGGTGCCTACGGTAATAATGGCACGCCCTCATCTCAGGGTCCTGATCATGAGTTCTGCTTTAATGGTGCATATTCACAAACAAAATTATTTAAAACAAGTTTGTTCAAAGCAGCAGCGAGGAATTTTCATATTGTGTTGATTTTGGAGGCCTCTGTGGACAGAAATGGCAGTTTCCACCACAAAGCCACAAAATAACCACAAAATATAATGTGAAAAAGAAAATTATGTAAAGAGAAATCTCCCACTGCTTCTTTTTAACTGGCTGTTGCAATTTTGTCTGTGAAAATGTAAATATAATCTCTTCTGCATGCCATAGAGGATTTCATGTGATTTCAAGGTAAATATAATCTGCTGACAGGCATTAAGAATAACTATTTAAACATAGACAATCTTCTGGCTGATGGTCTCATTGCTTATGTAGTTCAGAGGCATCAGTATTAAACTGTGACTGCTTCATAACCAGCTAAACACTCCTCGTAGTGTATTTAAATGAGTAAAAAAAACAGAAACAGATACAGACAACTTTATTAATCCCACCAGGGGCACACATGTAAAGCTCTGAGTTTTTGTGAGCCCCTGGAGTAAACCATAACCTCGGAGTTCTGAAAAAAAAAAAAAAAAAAAAAAAAAAAAAAAAAGAAGCTGGTGGGTGTTTGTGACCTCCACAAATAAATCCATTATGCAGAAAGTTCCATGTGATAGCTTGGAAAACTGTCCAGAGCTGCTTGGTTAAGCACGACACTGCGCCAGAAAAGCACCAAAATGAAAAGGAGTTTTTGTTATGTGCATGCACACTTGAACTCTCACACATGATAGTGGTTGTGTTTGTTCAGAACTTTATGTTGGTAATTGTCATTTTTGTGCTGGTTTATAGTTTTAACTAGTAGTGGCTGTTATATTTCTTGAGGCCAGCTGTATTTTGCATAGTTCTGAGTGCTTGTCCCTTTTGTTGAATGGCATTAAGGGGCTGACATCGCTGAGAGTTGCTTCCTGTCTCATTCCGTGCCACTTGCCACAATATTTTACTTTACTCTCGATAACCATCTGGTGACCTTCTGGAAATTAGCGTACGGCCCTCCTGGGGATCCTGACCCCAAGGTTGATGTTCTAAAATATACAAAACAGCAAACAAAATTCTTAAAACTATGACACAACAACTGTTTTAGGTCACTTGTGACAAACTGAAACTAACACAAATAAAAAATAAATAAAAAAGTGGGTCAGTTTTTTCTGAGCGGACTGAAATAGATTTTTAACAGAGTGCTGTTTATGAGTTGTTAATAGAGTCCAAATGCATCATCTCAGTAGAAGCCTTTCACAAAATGATTTGAATATCTGTTTGTCTTCTCGATGGACAGTCATTGTGAAACTGTAATGTCATGCTTCTCCATTGTTTAACCTGCTTAACCACTATGGTGAATAAGGAATCTTCTTTTGAGCCTGATCTCCAATAATTACACGTGATAGAGGAGAGTCAGCCATACAAACAGTGTGCGCCCGGCCTCAGTTAGGAATGTGATCATCAGTAAATGGAATGTGTGTTGTGTGAGGTGAGGACACTGATTGTTTGTCATAGATGGAATAATGGTGCCTCTGTATCAAAATAAAATACATCACGTTTGCCATCAGATTGAATGGGGCGGTGAAGTTCGGCTGAGCCTGAGGAAGTTAAGTCTTGAAATGCCATGCATGGCAGCATGTTACTTTTTAATTAAACAGGATTAAAGTGCCCTAGTTTATTCAAACATGCACTGGCTGGCCTGTGTGCACTCAGTGTGGCTGGTGTGGTGTGTGCTGCCGTCAAGTGTCAGACCATTAATCATCTTATTTATGTCATTACAAAAGGCACTGAGACAAAACTTACAACAAGCAGGGGTTTTGGCCCACAGGCCATTTCTGGCCCCGTCTCCCCCTCCCTCCAGCCCACAACATGATGCCAAACATACAACCCCAATTCCACAACAGCTGGGGCGTTTTGTAAAACATAAATGACAACAGAATGCAATGATTTGCAAAAAATTTTTTAACCTATATTCAGTTCAATACGATATTTAATGTTTCAGCTGATCAACCTTATTGTTTTTTGTAAATACTCATTTTGAATTCGATGTCTGTAACAAATTCAAAAAAAGTTAGGGCCTGGGGCACATTCACTACTATGATACATCACCTCTTCACTCAACACTCAGTAAGTGTTTGGGAACTGAGGCAACTAATTCTTGAAGTTTTAGGAGTTAAATTCTTTCTCATTCTTGCTTGATATATGACTTCAGGAGCTCAACTGTCCGGCGTTTCTGCTGTTGTATTTTGTGCTTCATAATGCACCTCACATTTTCAATTGGAGACAGATCTGGACTGCGGGAAGGCCAGTCTAGTACCTGCACTCTTTCACCACAAAGCCACACTGTCGAAACATGTCCAGAATGTGTCTCGGCATTGTCTCGCTGAAATAAGCACAGATGTCTCTGAAAAAAAAAACGCTGTTTGGATGGCAACATACAGTATGTTGCCCCAAAACCTGTATGTACCTTTCAGCATTAATGTGGCCTTCACAGATGTGACAGTTACCCATGATGCCGTGGGCACTAACACACCCCCATACCATCACAGATGCTGACTTTTGATGTTAGCGCTGGTAACAATCTGGATGGTCCTTTTCCTCTTTAACATGGAGGTCACAACGTTCATGATTTCTGAAAACAATTTGAAATGTGGACTCATCAGACTATAGCACACCTTTATACTTTGTGTCAGTCCATCTTTTTTTTTTACATATTTTTATTTTTGACATGATTTTTTCTAGTTGTTACATAGCAATTTAAACTACCCTTTCAGTTGAATATGATTGAACTAAAAACACAGTTCTATAAAATGTATTGTATGTGTATATTTCTGAGGGATTGTATGGTGCAAGTGACTGATATTCTATATCTAGAAAAGAATAGCTTGTTCAGCAATACTTCTCTATTGGCAGACACACAGAAGGGTGTAATGACCATTTTGAAGTGACAGAAGAGTTCTTGTGTCCAATGCACGACTAAATACTGTATATAAAAATTTACAGAAACTGCTGTTTGTATTTTTTTTGTTGAGTATGACAAAATAATGGGAACAAAAAAGGAAAAAGTTTCCGAAATATTGCACTTTCTTTTGGTATTTGAACCTTGAGGTGGTGCCCCCATGAGATGACAATGCCATCAGTGGCGTCAAGCTAATTAGAGTTTAAGATCCCTGGATTATAGTTTCTCCGGAACAGGCCACATTTTTGCAAACCTCTTTAAAAGCATGACACACAACAAGTCCTTAGTTGTACAGTAATAATTTTGATTAGTCAGCTGTGGACAGCTGAGTAGTTCCTGATTTTATTCTTTGTGTGAACAGTGTTAAGTTTTATGGTCCATTGTGTAAGATTTAGGGGGAAGTATTTGCATAACATGGCAGAAATTGAATATAATCTTCATGTTTTTATGAGTGTATGATCACAGAATCTAAGAACTGTTGTGTTTTCATTACCTTAGAATGATTCATTTATATCTACAGAGTAAGTGGGTCCTCTTCCACAGAGGCCTCCGTGTTGAACTGCCACGTCTCTACATTAGACATGTACAGACCTTTAGAGTTTATTGTGAGTTTTACAGCTGTCATAGTTTCTCCTAAATGCTCGGAGGATGGGGGTGAGGCAACCAGTATTCATTTGGTTGCATTCTACAACCTCACCACTAGGCGCCACTAAATCCTACACACTGGTTCTTTAAGTAGTCATTTAAACAGGTAATTTTGCATAATTCAAAGCCTTAGATATTCCACGTAATCAGGTCTAAAAAATCCCACCCCATAGGTTCAGAGGTAACAGATATTAAACTAGCCCCAGTTTTTCCATTTTGCTGGTGGTAGAAGCGATAATTAGATAATCTACTTAAGTTAAAGGAGTCATACTACAATGTAGAGATTGCAAGAAACATTCTACATTAAAAATCAAAAAGTAATATCAGGACATGTATTCCAGTTCTCATCATGTGGCAGAATGACCTCTGTCAGAAGTAGGTTATTGTATATTATTTCATTGGATTATTATTGCTGATTTGATCAATCAATGTGGCTTCCCGCAAGTTCCACCAATCACAGCAGGCCCAAATAAGGCAACTCAATGATTTATTATTTACTATTTTTTTTTTTTAGTATTTTTTATTTTGTCATGGGTTCTGAAATGAACACAAGGGTTGAAATTATTATGGACTTTTTTTTTTTAATGTTCTGTGTGCACTTTTATATTTTATATTTTTGTGCTTGTTGTTTTGAGTTTGAGCTGGAGAGGTTACTAAAACACTTAGAGAATATCAGTGTGTTTTTTTGAGTTTTGAATTGTGAATTTTCAGTTGCTCCTGCAATTTCATTGCAAAAAATGGCAAAAAAAAATAAATAAATAGTAGCATGCATCATAATTTTTTTAGAAAGGCTGCTGTGAAATCAGGCATCTTAGGCTGCAAGATGGAGCTAATTATAACAACTCTACATGTGTTTCTATATGCTAGTTAGTTGTTGTTATTACTGCTGTTAGTATACTTTATACCAAGTAATTCGTATTTATGAGATGATCATATGTTCTACATGTAAAATTTTAATCTTCAATAAAATTATAGCTGTCAAATAAATGTAATGGAGTAAAAAGTATAGTATTTTCTCAGTAGTTGTATAAAGTAGCATAAAATGGAAATAGTAAGTGTGAAAGCCACAAAATGATTATTGATAATCGCAGGACTTCCCGGCTCATCAACACTATTTGAGTGATGTAGCTGCAGCTCATACAGTGTATTTGAGGTCATCAGTAATGGAGGTGCAGGGTGTGTTTGTGTTTGTGTGTGTGTGTGTGTGTCAATAGTCCTAATTCTCAGTTTATCTGTGTAAATGTGAGCAGACCTGCGTGGAATGTGTATTCGTCTCGGGGTTCACAGCCTGTAGCGATGGAGGTTGTGTGTGAGTTGAGTGTGGGTGGAGGTGTGTTGGTCTGGAAGTCCCCTGGGTGCGCACGCATGTGTGTCTTTGTGTGTGTGTATGTGTTTGGTGTGAGAAAAAGGCACTGTGAATGATTACAGACGTTATGGCTTATGCCTTTTATGTTCTGTTTAAAGTATGGAAGAGTAAACAGATCACAGTTTTACGTAGTAAAGGGAAAAAAGAGACAATTAAAGCTTGCTTTTAATAACAACCAAGGCCATCATCAAACATGTCATACACAGTGGTTTTTCTTTGAAGGGCTTGACTTCATGACATCAGTGCATTGGGATCGTTCTTTTGGTCAGGAAAATGCTTTCATTGCTAAATTTAGCAGCTCAGTTTGAAGAGACGTGGTCAATAGTGATGTGGGCATCATTGTAATCTGAGTTATATGGTCTTTCTCACAGAACCTCCTCTGAGTTACAAGCCTCAGTTTAGCAGCAGAGTTGCTCAGTATTTTGATGTTACAGCATGTGGTTTTCTAAGGATGAATGAATGAAACTTTTACCCTTGGTAACTCAGTTTTTTAAATTTTTTTATTTCTTATTCGCAATTCACTCCGAATCACATTTTGTGTACGAACAAAGATTCGCAATCCAACCCACTGTCCTCGACAGCCGAGAAGGGGAATACCTACACTCTGATTCCAGGCGAATGAAATCACCTCCTGCTGACTGTTCATTTGAAATCCCCCTTTTATTACTCGCTTTAAATAGTTGTATTGTCTGCACTTTTGATTGCTAAAGGCTGACAGTGCAAATGAATCTAACAGTTCCCACTACACAAAGTTACACGAACATAATTTTTACTCTAATTTTGTGCGTTGACATTTAGATGAGTTTAAAATGCCCGATTTGCAGCAACAGGAAATATTCAACTCTCTGTAACATGCAGGCATTTTTTTTTCCTCCTGTTCTGTTTACTCTCTCTCTCTGTCAGTTCCACATCAAAGAGTAGGCTTGTGCATACAGAAATATGGACATTTCTGTAAAGCACATTTAGTTGTTCAAGTGTAAGGAAGAGGAATAGAGCCACATATAAAAAAAATATTGGCTTACTTACTGGCTTTTTAAGATCAAAATCCTGCATACCCAAAATGTGTACTATTGTTCAACATACTTTTGTGTAAATAAACAGTTGTGTGTCTTTGCGAATGCACAGCTCAGAGCATACCACCTCACTTCCTGAGAAGCTCCTTGCTGGTTGGAGAATCATAACCATGGCAACCTATACTGACAATGAATTAATTTTAAAAATATTACGCCTTACGCCCTAATCCTCTTCCGTAAAAGTCTACTGAAAAAGAATAATAATGCATAAATGGGTTAGGTTTGTTATAAGTTGAAATGTTATATTTCAGCCCCTTTAAAGTAGCCATGTAAACAAATGTAATAAATATAGTTAAAAACATAAACCAATGACTGTCGTACTTCACCTTGGTTTTGCTCTCAGGTTGTCTGAGGGGTGAGGCAAAAAAAAAAAAAAAAAAAAAAAAAAAAAAAAAAGGGCAATGGCTGTATGCAATGGGGTACCAAAGTGCTGAAAGACACAGTGCACTTTTTGTCCACCAGAAGGGCACCCTAGAGGGCACTTTTCCACATTTTCTGCCCTGGAAGTACAACCTAGAGGACACTGGTTTTGTCCAGTGGGAGGGTAGTCTAGAGAAGTCATTCCCAAAGACTGGGTTGCGGCCCACAGATGGGTCACAGGAGATTGTATTTGGGTCCCCAAATAAATAAAGGACTATGGAGGAAATTCTGCAAATTTGAGATTTATATCTAGAGTACAAGTATTTATAAAGCATTTAAAATGCATTTTACTGATGAGAAAATAAAAACAACGAGCTGGTCTGTTAACTCAGCCTAAATTAATTTATTTCTCATTTCTAAAGTTTTTACATGTAAATGTTTTCAATGAAATGTCAAGATAATGTAGGATGATATGGCAGTAAAAATGGATAAGAATTTTCATTTAAGCACAAATGAGCTCTTCCCAGAATTTATTGATAAGGGTTATTGTGACTTGGGTCATTATGGTTTGTCATTTTTAAAAGCAGCATTTTAAAAGTTTGGGAAACACTGGTTTAGAGGGCACTTTATCACGTTTTAGCCACTGGGAGGCACAAATGAAGAAGAAGCAGAGAAGACGTGACAAAATCTCATACAGCGCTATGTTTATTTAAATCTTTTTTTAAAATTGATGGTCTTGTGAAGGACAGCAGTATAAATGCCAGGCAAGTTCAGTCTTTTTAAAATCATTTTAGATCTTGATGAGGAGATTATTTTCATTGTTAGCTAGCAACCAGAAAGCCAGCTAATGCTAGCTCCCTGATGTTAGTCTTCAATTAATGCTAACTTTGACTGAGACAAGCACTAAATGATAAATTAGAACCTCAAACTACCCTTTAACCCCCCCCCCCCCTTTACCAATCTGACAGGATTTTGATATTGTACATTTAGAGGACATTTAGGGTGGCTGTCATTTTCATTCATGCATGGAAGAGACTTGCTCCACATATCAGTTTTGCTATTTGGAATGAAAACTTTGAAGCTCAATATCATGAAACCACTCAGAACGCAGACAGAGCCTTAAAGTTCCAAGAGGACGACTCGTCTGTTGACGGCCTCTCATTGCTGCTGAGCAGTTCTACACAGTATGCGGTATTTCCCCACGCTGTGAAGAGTGGAGGCTCTGCCCTACTTAGACTCTGGCCTTTCACATTGTTCTATTTTTATTTCATCTGCCTGGTGTTATTTTTGTCTCAACCCAGCTCTGACACTTACTAGATAATTAAAATGATCACTATAAACATTATTTAGACCTCTGATGTCTCAGCAATCTGCACACTGAGGTTAAATTGCTCAATAGTTCAGTGAAGTTCACTGTTCTGGAGCGGTTTGACTCATGAATCCTGATATAACCGACTCACCGATCGTGCCCTTCCTCCACTATTTGCCGACCGCTCATTACATCAAAGGCACATCACAGACTGTGACTTAGGTTAAACACACACAATTTGGTATACTGTATTGCTGATAAAGCTTTTGTTATGGTGGTATTTTTGCTTTGAAGTCCTCCTGTCAGAACAGTTTCCATGTGCAGAAGGATAACAGCCAGACAGAGGGAGGGTTTTGTTTTATACTTTTTAATACCCACATAATTAATCCATTCATTCAGTCGTAATATGCAGTTAGTCTTGAATTGTTTCTTCACTATTCATCCTGCTCATTTACCACAGAGCTAATAGCACCATGCTGAACAGGAATTACAGTAAATCTTTTACTGAATATTTTCCTCAACAATTTATATTTGCACAGCTGTGTCACAACCATCTAATACTTGTAGCGGGGCAAAAACAATTCACCAAAGAGGAAGTGGCTTCAGACATGTAGATCAGTGAAATCTTTGTCTCATTTCTTGACCTTTACATAGCTCTCTAAAACTCAACCAGAGTCCATTTATTTTGTTTGGAAAAAGTAAGATATTTCTACTAAATACCAGTGGTGTGGACTCAAATCAGACTGAAGTCACAAATTTCATCACTTTAGGCTCGACTTGGCACAAGCAAAAACCTTTCACCAAATGTGCAAGATTTCTGCATCGAAATGTCTAAAAACGCAACAAGCCTATATATTCTGTTGAGTTGTGTACTTACATTATCCCAAATATTTTATTATATTAACATATCAACCATGTTCAAACACAGAGAAATTTGTAATGTATTCAGAGTGACAGTGTGTGTATGTTTTCTAGTAACTGTTGCTAGTTGCTATTATCTCTGGGAAAACGTGGGACACTGCGGATACATCAAAGAGCGAGGAAAGAAGTCAGTGATTGTGTTTAATAATATGACCTCGTCCATGAACATGATTCCTGCCTGAGTCATGCCACATAGACTATCATCAGCTATGGTGGTTGTTTAACAGTGAAGATAACAATGCTGATGATCCCACGCCACTTCACCTTGTCATCAAACTATAACTTTTATTATTGTTTTGATGTAAGAGAATCGTAGTGGCAGAATTTACATATTGTGCTTTTAAAAGTGTGGCACGGATAAGTTAATTTCCCTTCATTTCCTGAATAACATTTAACGCTATTCGTTCACAAAAAGCCGACACCTAATTGCCCATTCCAGATCCACTTTGTTTCAAAGATTCCAACAGCATCCAATGATGTTGCAGGAGAGAACCATGAAGGACTGACATTGCATTACTGGGTTGCAAAAACATCGTACCAAAGAAAATTTTGTTTCCATAGAAAAAACTGCAAAGTGGTCAACTGAAAACAAATTGCAGTATGCAAAATGTGCACGTCAAAAATTACAGACTGAGGCGTCAACAACGTCCAACTTTGTTTGACATTTGAAGTGGTAAAAAGAACACTAAGTTGAGGCTAATATTAGCATAATTAGCAAGCTAATACTTAGCTGATGTCTGCTTAGTGGCTAACTAACTTTGTAAATCAATGAATGTTCAGGACTTGAAATTCAAAGATTAGGACTTGGGACTTGTCTGTCCGCTACTTGACTCAGGACTTAAGTGCAAAGACTTGAGACTTATTTGTGACTTGCAAAACAGTGACTTGGTGCCAGCTCTGCTAAATAATACTGGATCAAAGAAGACTCAAATACAATTTTCTGTAAAAGACAAGTGTTCACAAGCAGAAGCAATCCCCTTATATTAATAGTCACACCGCAGCGTGTATTAAAGTGAAAGGCCTCCTCGCAAATCATCTCTAACCAGACTGGGCCCATTCTGTGAAAATATCTAAATATAAATCTGGTTATGTACCCGCAGTGTGCCGTTTTGTGTTTGTGACACATTACATTTTAATTTAGGCTGTTCAGATCTAAATAGGAGATTCATCCCATGCTTTAAAGCAATGCCTGCATACTTTATAGCAAATCAGCTCGAGAATTCAATGTATGCAGTGTATAAATGACACTGACACATTTAATATCCACTGAAGGTTTGTGCGATTACTGTTATGTTAATATATGTTTTCCAGCTTCTGTTGAGGACTTCATTTATGCACCAAAAGTCAAGCAGGATGGGGTTATCTGGCCTCAAGATAAATGCTGAATCATACTCTCATTGTAACTGATGTGGTTTCACGTTTCTGTAAACATCTTCAAGTTTACATGTTCTGCTTGCATGACACATTACCTCTTAATGTCACCGATGGTTGGCTGGAAATGTGTTTTTACCTCTTGCCAACATAAGCCTATTATTATCATGCTCACGAAAGCTGAAAGCTAGCTTTTAGTGGTGTCTTTTGAAATGGCTTCTGGGCCTCAAAATGTATTGACAGTTTTATACCCGTATTAATTCATAGTCTTGACACGCATATGTGTGATAAGCACAGTAAATCCCAGTGTTTCAGATTTTGTCTGATGAATAGGACACTGTGGCTGGGTTACACCTACAAGGATTAATTTCAATCCTGATTAAATCACAGTTCAACTTTCTCCGATGTTGCAACACATTTTTTTTAAATCCAGTATTAACTTTAAATTTACACTCGAGGCGGGTTAACTTTTAAAATAGCTGCCTTCTGGAGATGGATTGAGCAAAATAATCAAGTTCCTCACAGAAACCTACAGGACAGACTCAACCCAACTGAGTTTAATGATCCGTCTTTCTTTCACTCCAGTTGAGCCATTAAAACAGTCTGCCAGTTACTGCCAGGCCGCCTCTTTTTTTCTTAATTAATTCAGCCAACAAGTTTTTATCAAATGAGGAGGAATTAGCTCCTATGCTGAGCCGTCATAAGTAGGCTAACTACTTTAGCCGACTTTTTAGCTAACTAGCAAACAATATAAAGTTTTGTTAACTTTTTTCCCCCATCGAGCTGGCAGTGGGATGTTTTAACATTTTACTTAGCAAGAAAACAATGTAATGTTTTGTTAACTAACTAGCAAACATGTAACATTTGTTAAGTTTTTATCAACCTAGCAAACAATGTAATGGTTTTTTTTCTGTAGCTACCCAACAATGTAATGTTTTGTTAACTATTTAGCTTGCTAGCATAGTATTCCTACTTTTTGTCCCAAAGCAGATAAAGTTATTCTTAAATATATTTTAATTTAGATATTTTGGTTTATATCAATAAGATTAGATTTACAACACAATAATTCAGTTTTAATTGTACATCAGAGCTCTGCTTAACTTTAAATGTAAATTTGCTCATTTTAAACCTAGTTTTGCTCAAATCTGATTAGAACCAGTCTTAGGTTAAATATTTATTGATGCAACCCAGTCTGTGAATTGGAGATGCTGAGTAATGTGTGCGCCACCCTTGGTCTCATTTCATCACACACACACATGATATCAATAAACTGTTTGTGAGTGTGTCAGAGGCATATAAGGCCACAGATTTTCTAGGACTTGGGCTGCAGATGGAGAGCAGAGCGTGGAGGGAGGCGGGGAGGTAGCAGAGGGCACTCAGGCTTTGCTTTCACTGCCGTTTTCTTGTTGTGCCACTCACATGCACACGGAGCAACCACCGCCCACATACGTATGACTGTTATGTTATGTCTCGAGCCACTGGGCCGCCTCGATAGTAATGCTGCTGTAGATAGACCCATGGAAAGAGTGAGACAGCAAAAGGGGAAAGACTTAACCATCAGAAAGCTAACGTACAGTTAAATAGCTGACTTTGCTCTGACAAAGAATCTATTGTGCATAGACAAGAAGTGCCTGGGGTCAGAGTCAGGGCACATGCTAATATCGCAGTTTTTAGTTCCTTTATTCTGTCTGGAGATATTAAAACGTACTGTATAGTCAGTTTACAGCTGTTTATTTTTCCAGGATGTGGACAGGATGAAAACAGCAGGGTAATAAAGGTAGCATTTGAGTATCTCCAATGTGTGGGTAATGATTAACAAGGAGGTGACATCATTCCTCCTTATTATGACAGCGATTACTCGCAGCACCTTAAGACATGCTTATGCAAACAAAAGCAGTGGCTTTATGAAATGTTTATAGCCTAGTGTGACCACTTTGTTGGAGGCTTTTTCATATTATGTCAATATAATCATAAAAGCATCCACCAACTTTTATTTTTCAAAAGGAAAACCTGCATTTCTTCTGTGTTTTATTTGTGATAATACAACAAGACTGAGTGATTCACACAGGGCGTCTCGTTGTTGTCAGGTTGTGGCCTTGCTTGAGGTCCATTTTAGGGCATTGAGACCTTCAGTGTAATCAGGTTGTTAAGCAGGAAAGCACCAGGGAGAGGGCTGTAAAGAAAAGAGTGATGGGTGACTCAGTACGTCGACATTAGTTGCACTTTGAGACCTTGATATCACTGTTTTGTATATTTTCTCCTTCACTGTTCTTCAGTAAGATTTTTTAATGAGTTATAATTTTGTGGTGACTGGTTGTTTAAAACCTGTACTCAACACAGTAAAGCCAATGTGAACAGTTATCCACACTAAACACCTCTGATGTTATTTTCGTTTGTTGGAATAAGCATTTTCTTCCTCTGTCTGGCGGATGTAAAACTATCTTGAGGTTTTTCGGTATACTGTTACATCAGATCAGCTCTTCCTCTCAATGAATTCCGGCCAAAGCTAGTCATGTCCGCCCTGAGAGCTGTGTGGGTGGCCAGAGTCGTGCTCAGGAGAGAACCAACCTGATTGAAATGTCTGACATTAAATATCATGGCCGGGAAGATCAGTAAGAAAAGTCAAATAAGGCTGTGCAGGAAGGAATATGCATCAGGATGTTTTCTAGCAGCTGTCAAACTCCCACCTCTTATTAGCCCCTTATAGCATGAATTTCTATTTTTAGGGGAAAAAAATATTTCACCCTACTTTTTAAATTGGTCCCCACATCAGGGTAACACTGTGCTACAAAGGTACTAAAACTGTGCATATGATAAGTGGAGTAAGTAATTTACACCTTAGAATAAGTGTTATTTTGACAAACATCAACCACAAATGTCTCCAAACAATCACAATTAGAAGATTTTAACACCAAATGCATACAAACAAATAAACAACTACTAATTGCAGCTAACACCTGATGTATAAATGTCATAGAAACATATTGACTGTGGTGTGTGTGTATGTGTGTGTGTGTGTGTGTGTGTGTGTGTCAGTTATAGTTTGAATCACTGTTTCTCTTTTTGACAAAACACACTTTGAATTCATGTGTGGAACTTCCGAAACAGCTGCTGGTGGATGTGAAACAGAGGTGGACAGCACATTTCCAGCACTTCATTCACTGACATGCATACATACACACACATACACACACACACACACACACACACACACGCACACACACGCACACACGCACACACGCACACACACACACACGCACACACGCACACACACGCACACACACACACTCACACACACACACACACACACCTGTCTTA
>JAJHUR010084272.1:0-18556 GCA_027495735.1 Lutjanus campechanus
CATAATCTATTTTTAAAATAATCTTTTTACATATTCTGTTTACATTTTACATTTACATATTCTGTTTTAAACAAACGAGAATAAGTTTGGGCCAGTGATTGTAAATAAATAATTATAATGCATGCCAGTGTTTTGGACAGTGAAATATTCGTGTTCTTGAACACACCCCGGACTTCATTGCCCATAATGCATCGCTCAAGGATGGTGGAAAAAGTAAGCGTCAAAGGTACATAGTTCGTCGTGGGAAAAGCAGCTAATGGTTGAGGAATAAATGTAAATGAGCATCGTCGGACTGAGATAGTATCTTCGTGTTCAGGTCGAGTTTCACCTCAGTGGAGTTTTCTTCTTTCAGCGCTACAAAACTGACAAACTTGTTTCATTTCAGCAGGTAATACGACAGATAACTGAACCTCATTGCACAGTCCTGACAGGTAACTTTACGTTGGTTCACTGCCTGTTTTATAAACTACCTTAAAATATGCTTCCAGGGGTAGACAAAATAACAGAAACACCTTACAGTGGCTACAGTACGGTAGACTGTTGAGTGTCAGTTCATTCACCGCAGTTTTTAAAGCCTTGAGATGTAGAGTTGTGCAGCAAATATCTGAATCAAGTCTCAGTAAGTTGTTAGTGGGGGTCTGCTTCACCCTTGGCAGTTCAGTGTTCGTCTGTTTGGTGTCCGTTTTTGTCACTTTTAGCCTGGCCCCAGATTTAAAGTGTTTGAGCTGAGCTGTTTTACATTACTTGTGGGCAACTGAGCAGTTTAAGTGTTATTTACTTTAAGTTTTCTATAAAGGGACATTTCACCCCAGAATCAAAAGTACCATCTATATCTATATCATCTATATCAGTATCATCTTTTATCCATCTAGATTGTTTTGGTCAGAGTTCACAAATATATCAAGATATCAGCAGAAGAAAAACGTGTAACATAACGTTTCATCAACTTTCTACCTAGAAAGTTGAGACCGACCAATATATAGGTGGACCATTATCGGCCCGATATGAGCCCTATCACACTTCTATTTGTTTATATCAGTATCGCCATACATGTTGTCTGATATGTGTCTACTTGAAAATTTTAAATTATTTAATTGGTGTCAGCATCGGTCCCAAAAATCCAGTTGCCGTAGTAGAAAGAAAGTAGTTCTGACATGAAACTGCTCACAACAAGGTCTGCGAATTAATTATTTAGCAACCAGGTTATGATTTCTGGAAAGAGACATTGCTGTTGAGCTTTTGCAAATGTTTTGTTATTGTTGTTTTTTTTACATTTTGAGCTCTGCAAGCTGAGTAACATTTAGTTCCATTTTATTCACGATGGCCAATATCTCCATAACTCTGCAGCTCATACCAAAACTGCATAAGCCTAGATGATAACTGGCACTACGGGTAAGATGGAAAGTCAGTATTATTGATTGTGGGCTGAACCGTTCCTTTAAATCACAAAAATAATCACAGCATGAGCACACAAATGCCTCAAAATAACAGAGTAAAAACTGGAATGAGTCGATTCCTACCAGCACCTGCTGAAAAACAAAATACCTTTTAGTTTAATTTAAATATCTGACAGTCCTGATAAAAAAACAAACATTTTTAACGTCACCAAACTGCTGCCGGGGCTATTGAACTGTGAGGTGTTTCTGTTATTTTACGTAACTCCTGCATTTACAGACTAGTCATTTATTGCACTATGATTATGGTAATGCCTGTGTGATTGCATCTGTTTGACAGGCTTTATTTATCAGCATGACGGAGCCTCAAAGGAAAGGAGAGCTGCTGCCTGAAGATGTCGGCACAGATGACTGCCTTACTTCGTACACACACATCTACAGTCCAGATTTACTGAAGTAAGCATGAAAACATATACTTTTAAATGTAAATGTAGATCTCCCCATTATCTTGTGTAATCATATGGGCTTGTCTGACATGCTTATCACCGTAAAAACGCTGTGAAGTGACCTTTGAGGGTTTTCACTTTTTATCTTTCAGAGATCAGGTGGCTTTTATCACAGGCGGTGGATCTGGAATTGGTCTCAGGATAGCTGAAATCTTCATGAGGTGAGAGAATTACTTAATTGTTTAACCATAACATGCCAAGATCTGCCAGGAATATTAATAATCAGTTGTATTTCACTGTAACATGTTGAATCAGTGCTCTGTCAGCATTATGCCCTCACTCTTACTCTAAAACAGTAAAATGTGTGAGTGAGATAATACGTGGGTGTACTTTAAACCCTCTGATTGTGTTATCAGACTTTCTTGTGTGACAAAGTTGAAATAGTTCAATAATTTACTAATTTACTTATGGCAGAAATAGTTTATCTTTTTATCAAAAATGAATATCGCAATCTGCTTCTAATTTTGTGTGCTTGTGGCCTTTTACCATATTTGTCATTA
This sequence comes from Lutjanus campechanus, assembly GCA_027495735.1. Lineage (NCBI taxonomy): Eukaryota > Metazoa > Chordata > Actinopteri > Lutjaniformes > Lutjanidae > Lutjanus > Lutjanus campechanus. The sequence continues at coordinate 2,401 of JAJHUR010084272.1, forward strand.
TTCGTCCTCTAATCTACACAATACAGCCTGCACTCTATAGTGTTGTCTCTTTCTCTTTCCACATTGTTGTGTTTATTTCTTTTTTCTCAGGCATGGCTGTGACACAGTGATTGCGAGCAGGAACTTGGACAAGCTCAAAGAGGTTATTCCTGTTACATTATTTCCACAATCCTAAATTATATATCCTCTGCATTAACTAAATGTTAATGTACTGGCCTCGTCCAATGTGTGTGTGTGTGTGTGTGTCTCCTTAGGCTGCTACAAAGCTGTCTGCTGTGTCAGGACGCCGCTGCCTCCCTCTGTGTATAGATGTGAGGCAGCCTGAGAGCATCGCAGCTGCTGTGGAGGAGACACTGAAGGAGTTGGGCCGCATAGACATCCTCATTAACAGTATGTGACCTCGCCCAAAAATGTGTTTTTGAGCTGATGATTGAGTTTGTGGTGGGAGCTGTGCTGCTCATAGTCTTCGTCATTGCACAATGCATCCTGCCAACATAGGTGCAAATACATCTCACAGTGTTTGTACTTTAAACAGAGGTCAAGTGTAAAAGGTTTTGGTTTAATCAGCAACTTTTCTGATGCAGCCTCTCTCTTTATCTTCTATCTTTGCACCTCTCTACAAACTGTTGCATCACTGCAAGATTATCACTGTTTATCAGCTGAAATGCACATTATGTATGCACGGTGATTAATGTTCCACATAGAATAATGAATGTACTTTAGCTGTAATGAGGCATTTATAAACTATAAACTTTTTCTTTTTCTGGAATGCCCCCTTCAGAAGCCAAACAAAGATCCTAAGGGCCCTATTAAATATCCATTTCAAAATATTCTCCTACTTCACTGAAAAGTCAGTGCTCACTTTTTGTGCACCAGAGCCAGATTAACTTAGATTTAAGTTTAGTTCAGAGAGACTTTCTCTTTTCAGCAGGTGAAAACAGCCTCTGCACATACTTTATTCTGCACTGTTGACGGTCAAACATCCAAGTGAAGTAAACAAATACCAAAACACATTTGACAGATGCTGCTGGAAACTTCCTCTGCCCGGCTTCCGCACTCTCCTTCAATGCCTTCAAGACAGTAATGGAGATCGACACTATGGGTACATTCAACACCAGCAAGGTGGTTTATGAGAAGTGGTTCCAGGTACCGTACATCTTCGGTTGGTTTTACCCAGTGTTTCTCAGTTTCAAGTTAAAGAGCTATAAGTTTGGTAATGCTGTATCTGCAGGGACATTATTGGGTTATTGATCAATAACTTTTGATGTTATTCACTCTTTGTAATTCACTCTGTTCACCAAAAGAAGGCAGTAAAGATCACAGATGACTGAATGCCCTCTTATCTTGAAATTGGATTTAACCTGCTGCCTCTGTTCTCTGAAGCTGATTTGATTATTCACTCATTGCACCGATTTTGAGTCTCCCATCATTTTTGTGTGCAGAATCATGGTGGAAACATAGTCAACATCTCTGCAACTCTTGGATACAGAGGACAGGCCCTCCAGGTGCATGCTGGCTCTGCAAAGGCTGCAAATGGTAAGAGCCTCTTTCACTGTTATGCAATAATATTAAAATGAGAATCTAAATGATGCCCCTCCTGTCCCCAGATGCTATGACCAAGCACCTGGCTGTGGAGTGGGGGCCCAGTGGGGTGAGAGTCAATACTGTGGCTCCAGGTCCTGTTTCTGGCACAGAGGGCTTCCGCAGACTGGGTAAAGATTTAATTCAATATTGACAAAGTGGGTAATTGATGGGTTATGTATTTAACAAGTAAAGCTTGATTATAAACTGTGGTTTGAGCTGTTAAAGTAAGCAACAATTTAATAAACAACCCTAATGAATGGTGCCCCTGGAGGGAGCTTTGTTTAAAGTACGTGCGCAGTGGAGTTCATTTGAGTGTATGACAGATAAAAATTGTTTGAAACCATGGATATACAGTATAACAGTGTGTGATAGAGCTTCTGAACATGGATTTTTTTTTTTTTCTTCTTCTTCTTGTAATCCCTCAGGCGGTCCCAGAGGGGAGGCTGCTGGTGCGTTCCAGTCCATTCCTCTGCAGCGAGCAGGAAACAAGACAGAGATGGCCCACTGTGTTCTTTTCTTAGCCAGCCGGGCCTCCTCCTATGTGACTGGAGCCATCCTGGTGGCGGACGGCGGGGCGTGGCTGACTTCAGCCAACGACGTCTCCATGCTGTTGGGTATAGCCTCCTCTAAATCCGCTAAACTCTGAACAGGGGCTCTCCTGTCCTCCTCCTGACCCAGGTGTGTAGGAGGAGGTGCAGCTTGAAGGCCATATGGAGAGACAGTGTGTCTAAGATTGTGTGTTGTGCATTGTGTTACCTCTGTTTGACAGTAAAACCCATATTAATGCACTTATCTCTCTTATCTTCTTTCAGGTTATTGGTCATCTGAAAAGAAAAGAGACAAGTAAATGCTGAACACAAAAGAGTAATGTAGGGTCCATCTGTAATACTCAAGTACTACATTTACAGTATTTGTTGTTCGTCTCACCTACTGTTGCCTTAACAGTGTATTTGTGGCCGGAGGAGTTGAACACTAACAGTATACTTACTGTATGATGTTTTTACAAATTATGTAACAATGCAGAGATTATTCACCCATTACAGTGCTGTGTGTTATCATGCATTTCATGTACAGTCATGTTTATCATATGCCATTTAATGTGATTTTTCAGTACCTCATTTATTGGTAAAACTTTTGTAATTACAGTAAACAGTGACTGATGTTTGCTATTGCCAGTCTTTTTTTTTCCAAACAACAAAAAAGACACAAAATAAAATGTAACTGTTACACAAAATACTGGGTACTTTGGATTATTCAGGCCCCTTAAAATCCTATAACTGAGAAGGTCACTTGTCCACACTAAGGTCAGGGGGTCGTACTTGGTTAAAATTTACTCTATGGGGTCAAAATCCACCAATGTCAGGGTCCACTGCATTAGATCAGTGGCTCTCAAATAGAGGTCTGAAAAGTTTTCCAATTCACAAACTTTCCTTTTCATAAACAATTTTATAGGCCTATCATATTTCAAGTTCCAGGATAGGTGTTTTATTCTTTGATCTGTTTTATATTTTCTGTTATTTAATTATATGTATAAAGTATGTTATTTAAAATAACCAAAATATTTTATTTTATGTTTCCACCAAGAGTGAATCACTCTCTTGTGAGTATTTATTTGGTTTGGTGCAAATATTTTTAATCCATGTCTAATATCTTTCTAATACACCTGTCATCTCACTTATGTCTTTCTTTAACATAACTAAGTAGAAGTGTAAAAAATGTGTACTTCAAATGATTTCAATAGACATACATGTATCTCATAATGGATCCCTGGCTGAGTAAAAATTGAGACCCTCTGGATTAGATGAGTGAAATGAGAGAGCAATGGTAGACCTGAAGAAGATCTATACCACTGTAAGTCAGATGGGGGCGCCAAAACATTATAATTGCAAACATTTTACAAGCACTACTTCCTCAAAATAACAAATCTCCACTGTCTGAGTTTTCCAACTATTTCTTATCAGTTTATGTTATTTTATATCAATGACTGAGTCATGTATTATTACAGAGAGAATCATATAATTGGGAAACCTGCTGGTTTCTCAAACATTTATCCTACTGAAGTGTCATTGAGTAAGACACCTCCATCCCTCTCAGTTTAAGCTAACTGGAGTTCTTAGGACCCCAGTAGGGTACTTCTTGTTGTATCTTGGAGGGGCTTTATTAATCATTCCAATTTTCCAGTCAATTATCGGTTTGTTTTTAATGACTTCATATCATTATTTTCTGTTTCTGTTTTTATTGGTGCTTTAAAAAATACCAATATATTTGAGTCCTGGGGGACCGCAGTCAAAAGCACCCAATTCTGCCAATGCAGTTTTGATAAATAGAACTACTTATTGATTGAGTTCATGTTTGCAACAATCTGAAGAGTCACATAATATGAGGGGGTGAGAGCTCTCTGTCAGTCACTTTTAAGGAGGCAGGCAGATTTCCTCATGTGCTCTGTCTAATTTTTTTTTTTACACAATATGCAAATTAACTGTAATGTTCCCTAGAGATTAATAGTCTGTTTTTTATTATTAGTACGTAACTAAGATTATTTGTAACAAGTTGACACTTTTGCTATAATGGCCTGTTCTCACAGTAGTTTTTCTAGTCTTGTCTGTAGTTATCGTCACATATGTTAATAGGATCAGGGATAAAGCACCTGTAGATTTGTTTGTTGTTTGTATTTAGTTGTCATTTTACTAATAATAAGTAGTATTGTTTGATTATTCTAGATGTGTGCTTCAGTTAGATTGGGTTTTGATAACATTTTCCTTTTGTTAGTAATTAGTTTACCTATTTTCTTGCTTACTGTATTTAGTTTAGCATAATTAATGATTTGTTTGTTTTGTTTGTGATATGGATAACACCATGGGCACCTGAGCTTATAGGTAGGAAGGCAGGGATAGGACCAGCATGCACCTGGGTGGGCAAAAGTTTTTTTGTTTTAACCAGAGCAGGAGAGGCTCGCAGGAAACATGATCTCTTTGTTATTTTGTTTACTTGCTTGTTTTTGGATAAACAAATGCAGAATCTTGCCTGGGCAATGGACTTCTTTTGCCTAAGTACATTACACACCCATGGTGCAGCAGTGACCTCCTCTAGCTGACCTCTGTGTGAAGGGGTACTTACTTAAAATACTGTAAACCCCGGACATATGAGTGCTCAGACAGCCCTAGCCAGCATTTGTATGTGAGGCCCAACTGAGTAGTAAATGGGCTGAAAGTGGGCCTATATGGAATTGTCCAGGGGTTCCATAATGGCCCCTCATAAGTTGCCCATGCACTCATTTCCCATTAGTGCCCAAGTAGAACTGGCATAGGGAGTTCACCTGGGTTCACCGGTGGTGGGACATACTTAGGTTACCCTAGTGGGCCCTAGATAAGATGCCCACTCTAATAACCCATGTTGGGGCTCATATAAACATGTTGGCTGGTAATGTCTTTAATTTTAGTGATAGGTTTTGTGCACAAACACAAGCCATGAGACCTCACTTGATATAGCTGCCATAAAGCCAATGATACTGCGGGGTATTTTGTACGCTTGCGTGAAAACGTCAGTGGTGTGTATGCGGCTGGAGGAGGAGGAGGAGGAGGAGGATGGGACACTGCTGATGCTGATGCGAGAGCTTTCGGTGTCTGTGATCAACATCGGTGGACTGACTGCCAAACGATGGAGCTTTTTAGCCTCATTTGTGACCCTTTTCGTTTCATTACGGGTTCCGACGAGGGCCGCTGTGACAGATGTGTATTTTGAGACGAGAATAGTGGAGGAATTTGAAGAGGAAAGGACGGTTTCGTCTCGTCACTCGTCTGGCCCTGTCTTGTGACTGACACAGGTGGATTGCCGCTGGAAAACGCCATCGAAATGAAGACATAATCTTGGACTATTTCTGTCGTCACCTCTGAAATTGTTAAATATTGGAGCTACGATTTGGTGTGACTTGATTAAGAGAAGTAGACCCTGGGCTGTTTGGCGTGTTAGCTAGCTAATAGGCTAATTTCGCTAGCTAGTCAGTTAGCAGCTTCCCTGGCCAATGGCATGGGAGAAGTGGGATGCTCGAAGGAGGAGTTAGCGTCAGTTGCTAGCATAAATTCACTGGAAGCTTTTACTGTCCGTGATTATATTTAGTATAACGCCTTGTAATGAGACATTTATCAATTTAGCTCGACGTTAATTTAGCTTTGAGGAACTTAACGGTTGTCACATCATCGTTTCTTCGCCGCTCTGTCGGCTCCTCTGCAAATTAGCTTGCGATGGATAATGTTAGATAATCGGCTAAGAAAGCTAATGTTGACAAACACTGGGGACTTAATGCGTTCATTTGTGTTGTTTCAAATTGGCTCATGTGCAGCGATGCTGTCGGACGTTTTTGTCTGTTATTTCGGTGATTTTCCAGCTTTCGGGCCGAAGTGAAGCATGTTGACGGTGGATGTGCTGAAGCTGAAACATTTGGGGAGGATCTGCCATGATAGAAAGGGACATAGCGAGTCAAAACACGTTTAAATCAGCACGATATTCAGTAAGGAGAAGACTTTATTATGAATTTCAAATTTAGGTAACATTTGGATGGCAACTACTGACGTTAAAACAGGTACAGTTTATTAATCTATTCCCTGACTGATATTGTTTCTAAACCTGCCTATCTTATGTTTGTTATTCATAAATCTATATATCTGCCAGCATTTCTAACTGTCAGAGGAAGACAATGTTTGTAGGAGTTCAGCACATTTTATTTCAAGCCTAAAGAAACCAGAAAATATTCACATTTGAAAAAAAAAAGAATTTGGACATTTTTTTCTGAAAAAATCTCAAACCATTAATCAATTATCTAAATAGTTGGCAATTAACTTAAGTTAAAACAACAAATACAGTTTGTCAATCTCTTGCTTGACTTCCGTGTCTCTAAACTTGCCTATCTTTATTACTTGTCTACTTGATAGTTAGTCATACAATCATAAGATTTGCCAGCGTTTCTAAATGTCAGAGGCAGATATTACTTGTGCTAATTGAGCACATTCATTTTAAGATTTCATTGGTGATGTATAGTGACATTTAGGGCCTTATTGATTAACTCATTAGTTGTTTGGCTCATAAAATGTCAGAAAATAGTGAAAAATGTTGATCACTGTTTTTTTCTACAACTCAAAGATATTCTGTTTACTGTTGAAGAGGATTAAAGAAACCAAAAAATATTAACATTTGAGAGGCTGAAATAATAGAATTTGGGCATTTTTTCTGGAAAATGGCTCAAAACGATTAATAGATTATCTAAATAGCAATTAATTTAATAACTGACAACTAATTGATTTAACAACTAATCATTGCAGATCTAGTGCCATTCAGAAACATGGCATCAAAGTTGAAGAGGTGGATCTTTACAACAGCAGTGAGATAAGACCTTCGCCACCAGCTTTCTCAAGTTTGCACAGTGGAACAGCCAATATAAATGGAACCGACAGTCCTGTCTGGCCCTTTGGGGCATACACAGTGGGAGTCAGAACAGCCATTTCCTCTTGGATTTCACACACTGGAGACAGACAATGGAGGTGTGCTCTGTCCAAACAAGAGTGGCCAGACAGGTTTGGATTTCAGAAACGGTGACCAGGATGACACATCCCAACAAAGTGAAGAAAAAAATATTTTCCTGGACAAGCCAGTAGAGGTGGACAACCTCATAAATATCTCTGATTTTTCTTGTGGAGATGTGCAGTTTGAGGGAGATCAGTCCACTATTTCCCAAGCTTCTATCCATAGTACTCATATAGAGGAATTGTCCCTTACAGAAAAAACTGAGGGATCCGATGAAATCACTGACTTCATGTTGTCATGGTTATTTTCTCCCAAACTTGCTGATGTGGTTGGGAAAACATCAGCCTGTGAGGAACTGAGTCTGACGCAGGAGGACCCTCTCAAGAGCTCAGATGAGCTCATAAGTCTCAGTGTACCGGTCTCCCCTTCAAAAATTTCCGAGACCAACACAGGGGATCCATTTTTGTTGGTAGATCTCCTCTCAAATGAACACTCCTGTCTCCCCCCAGAGTCCTCAGGTGAGTTGAACCCACAGGGTGTCAGTGAGGAGCTGGTAGACCTGTCACAAGAGGAGGAGGCAGGTCTCCCTCCCTCACTGAGCAGGGAGACTTTGTCAGCTGAAACCGGAGACAAAGGTTTATTCCCTGATCAAGTGACTGATCTGGCTGTAACCTGTAGCACCACCCTGCAACAAGGTTTACCTGAGAACTGCCTCCCACATAACCACATCAGCACGCCACTGGAGTGTTTCGAAGGATCTGTGCCTTTGTTGGATTTAGAGGTTCCAGATTGTGACAGCTGTCTGAGCCTGTGCCCTGCCAGTCCTCCCTCTGTTATCTGCACAGGAGCGCCATTAGATTTATCAACAGAAGAGTTGGAGGTGGAACATGCAGGAGCTACTGTAATCACAAATTTGACTTTAGAGCAACAAGGTGAGAATGACTCATTTGCTGTGGGTTTGTCAGAGGAACCTTCACCACTGACGGTGCCTCTGGCTGAAGATGCCTTCACTCAGGGTGATTTCACCAGTGAGAGTTACTCTGTGGAAAATGAGTCTAAGGATTTGATGGAAGACAAGATTTGCTCTAAAGTCAAAACTCAGGGGGATGAGGCCATGGCTATGGATCAGTGTTTAACTGCTGATGAGGTCCATGACAAGGAAACTTGGGACTTGAAACCACAGGAGGGGGCACAGGATGGATGTGTTCCTGATCCGACAACTGAACAGAGGGAAGAGGAGAGGTTGGGCGACACTAACCAGCTCGAAAGATCAGATTGTCATGAAGTGGCTTCATTTGATTTTTCAGATCAGGACTTGCACACTTCTTCTCCTGAGGCTGGATGGACTAGTGAGCAAAGTGTTGAGACAATTTCCCTCTCTAAGATGGTGGTAGATGACTCACTGCCAATGGTTTCAGCTGTGAATACAAGGCAGGAAGATGTCTCCCCACTAAAAGCTGTATTCGATGCTCTTGACCAAGATGGAGATGGCTTCGTTCGTATTGAGGAGTTTATGGAGTTTGCTGCTGCCTATGGGGCCGATCAGGTGAGATGCCTTATGTTTCTGTTGACTTCCTTGTTATGAGCCTGCTGCTACTGGCTAATGCATGCTGAGTGAAGTCCTGTGTAAAACCATATAAAGCGCCATATACGTAAATGATTTATTATTGATTTCTGCTGGATCGCAGAGAGCTTCCTGCAAGAAGCATGCTTAATTCAATGAAGTGAAATCTATCTGGATGATGTCACTTTGCAATCAAGTTTCAACTACATTTGGCTCTAAATCTGTTCGAGACTCAATATCGATACAAGTAAAGTGTGTAAATAAGCCACATTTTGTCATTTTGTCACTCGGAGGAATTTTCATACAGAGATTAGAAATGTGCTATGGTACAATTTAAATTACAACTACAACTAACAATTATCGATTCATTCATAATTGGTTAATATGCTTATTATTTTCATGATTAATTCATTAATCCTTTAGTTTACAAAATACCAAAAAATGAAATCTGTTGATTATTTTCTTGATTAATCAATTAGTTGTTTGGTCTATCAAATGTCAGAAATTGGTGAAAAATATCCATCAAGTTCCAAGATGATGTCCTCAAATGTCCTGTTTTGTCCACAACTCAAAGATATTCAGTTTACTGTCTTAGCAGACAAGAGAGACTAGAAAACATTCACATTTAAAAATTTCTTAAAATAATGCTCAAATCAATCTATTATCAAAATAGTTGGCAATTAATTTAATAGTTGATATCTAATTTATTGATTATCTGCTGCAAGCATTGTCCAAAAACACTTTTCATTTACTATCAAAAATGAAAATTTAAGAAGATGAGACCAACATTTGATGACATTTTTGCTAAAACTGACTGAAACGATTGATTATCAAAATAATGAGCAACTAGTTTTCTTTCTAGCCTAGTTGTTTCAGTTCTAAAAATGTGTAAATAAGCCAAATTTAGTAATTTTGACTCAAAAGTCTTATAAGAAAATTGTGCTGTTGGTACATTTTATATATAAACAGTGCGTTGTCTCTAAAACTGGGTCCTGTAAACTGGAGTTTAAATGTTTTAATCAACTGTAACAGGTTTATGTTGCCCTGATCTATAATGAAGCAGAGGTAACATGACCCCTGTTTCAGTGCTGGTGTGTTTCCTACAAAGCAGCTCTCAACATTCAGTGTAATAGATTTGGCTAATACCCCCGACATATTATTAAAACCATGCCTGGATTAGTTTGTCATCTATATTTGGGGAGTGTTCAAGAGCCGGGATTTGGGTTATCATCCAGATAAGTCTGTCAAGCATATTGGCTGTAATGAATTCTGTCAGGCCGGGCACTCCTCCATATGTCAAATGACAAACACCCATCTTCCCCATTTGCATGTACTGTGGTTTAGGGATAATCCCTTGTGAAATGGCTCACAGCCTCTCACTTCACCCATGACCCTCACCCATTTGTTGCATACGCCCCATGCACATTTCAGTGTTGCAGTTTCAATTTTACTTGCATGTCAAGAGAAATGAACAATTCCTTTTTTTTTTCTTGGTAGTCTTACTTAGTGATTCAGCACTTTTCTATATGAGCAGTAAAAGGGAAGAGAGCCTGTTTGCTTCTCTTAAGTCCATTAGAATTTGTCATAGCCTTTTCCCTGTGTGAAGTTATTGACTAAACTCTGTTACATAAATCTTTTCAGCATGTCAGGTTGAGGTGTTGGTCTCATCTTCAACCCAAAGTTAAATTCTGAGTCAAACACAGGTCTCGCTGTCAGACGCTCTAGAGTAAAAATGACGTCAGTCTCTTTCCTGTTAGACTTGCTCGTCTGCATCTAAATGTTTACAAGAATCTGAGTTTCAGCAAGTGATCACACCATTTGCAAACAACAGTGAAAAAATGCAAACAATGATGTAATGGTGTAACCGTCAAGTGTACCCCTGATTAGCATGCATTCTATTCATTTATTTGTCTCTTATTTCTTTGTGAAGCAATAAGAATAAGCTTGTGTCAATTACAGTATTTATAATCCATTTTAGATATGGGGCTGATTCAGGCAACAAAATTAATTTAGAATATATTATCCATCTTAATTTCAACGATGGACTTTCAACAAGGCTTTTGGGTGAGGATGGGGACTTGCTGTTACTCCACACACAGAGCATGATGCTGGCTCACTAATGCTTTTTAATCCCTTCTCTCCCAGTTCAAAGCGCCTCTATTGCCCCCGATCTGTCCCGTGTCTAGCCGTACATATCTGTGGCTCCCCAGGCAGGGAATTGGGAAGGATTAAGAGTAAAATGTGTTTTCCTGAGTCAGAGGGACACCGTGGTTTGGGTGACATCCACCAACTGCCCATGATCTTGTTTTGAGGGACACGGGAGTGGTACTTTGTCATGTTAGTCTATTGTAATTAAATTCCACCTGTTGTTTAGCTAGGCAGTGCTAAAGCTGATACATTTACATGCCACTGGGAGTTGATTTTACTTAATAGGTGTGGTCTGCTTCTCTGTTATTCCCTACAGTTTGGTTTCTGGTGGAGTTCTCCTGCTGCACCTCACAAATATGTAGATTCGAGCAGTTTCCTTTGGATATTTGTTAAAGGCTTTCCTCGGACTGCTAACCAGATTGTGCAGATTGATTACTTCTCTGTCTTTCTTTGTGTTTGTGCTAACGGCTATCGGGTTTCCAAGAGCCACAGGACCTAATTTGTGCCCTCAACAGAAAACTCCTCTCAGGTTTCTGTCCTTTCGTGATCAGAGAGAGGGAGACAGAAGCTTTGGCATGTTTGCCTTTCACATTGACAATAAGTAAGCAGGCAGCAGACAGACTTATCTTCAGAATGTGTGGAATGTTACGTAATGCTTGTAACCTTTTAGTGGATTTGGCATTCATTAGCTGAACTCAAGGATCAGTGGGAAAGTCAGGTCTGATCTAACAAGGTTTACATGCAAGCTGTGTGAGGTCAGAGTGCTGATAGTGTGTTTTCTGCGGTAGCAAATGGGTCACTCTTTTCATATCAGTTTGGGATACATGTGTGCTTTTCATATTTGCCCTGATATGCTCTTTTATTTCAGTCGTCTGGAGATGTAAAAAAAAGTGTTTTGAATAACCTCCAGGCCTGGGCAGCCCAGATTAGTGAAATATAGCTTCACTGTGGACCATGGTGGTAAAGCAAATGTTTTTGCCGTGTGGTTGAGAAAACCACAGGACAATAAGTCATACTAAATCATGGGGACATCCATAAATAATACTTAAAACAAATATATAGGCTAATTGCCAGTATGGATGTAAGCCAAGTGGAAGTGGGGTTAAGAGGTACAATCAGAATGTCACTGGAAGGTTTTGTTGCAGGAATTATGATAAACAGTGTTTGGTTTAGTTGTTATATTTTATTGTGTCTGTAGACCTCCATTCTGCTTTCATTGTTTTCTGCCATGCCTAAATACAACGGGCATTCAACAGAAAGATTTTGCATTTGTTTTTATATCATCATATTTAAGCTTACGGCTCACAGCAGGCCTCCCATGTGTATTATCTTGTACCACTTTGCAAATATCTCAGCAACCTGTAAAAAGACAGGAGGAAGGTATTCATGAGATATTTGCATGCATGTTCAGCTGCTGCTTGTATGCTAAGCATGCAAATGTTTCCTCCAGAATTATTCCAGGATGTGATAGCGACTGTGCATACACGCACATACTGCATTGTGTGCAGCTTGAAAACAAGCATCATAATGTGGAATCTTAAAGCAGAAGTAAAAAAAAAAAAAAAAATGGTCTGTTATGTCAACTTTCCAACACATGCCCAACAACTTGAGTTATATTATAGATGTTCTCCTATGAAGACCCACCACTTGCTCTTTCATTATGTTAATTTACTCGCACTGCCTCAAACACTTTTCTGCATGAGACAGCTTTTTCAGGAGAACCATTTTGAGATGGGAGATAGGCTGACTATTAAGTTGATTTGCTGCCTTTTATCGGGACATACACTGTATGACAGGGATATTCAACTTGCTTTGTCCAGGGGCCACTTTTGCAAAATGACAAGGGCCAGGGGCCAGTTAATAAACAAGCATTAATAATAAAATTATTTGTCAGATAAAATGATAACATTTTCTTAAGGTGTTAAGAGGCACAACGCTGCTCTGAGTCTAACATGTTTTGACATCTGATGGAGCAACCTTGCAGACAGCAATTGTCATTTGGCAAATTAAACACAGTGGTTAAAGGACTGGTATGAAGTGGGAAAATAAAGGCAAATTCATCTGTCCATTGTTCATTGAATTGGCAGTTTTCGTTGTTGACCTTTCCATGTCTGCTGTGCTCACTCATCATTGCTATGCTGCCCCCCTTCCTACTAAAAAACATTTTAAATCAATTAATTTCATTGTGGATTAGAACATAGTGTGAGGGCCACCTGGAATCCTATCGAATCTATTGTTAACAAAGATTTGTTTGAAGGCTAGGAGGCAGTCAGAAGTTTGTTTGCTAGTAATAATGCTAACAAGACAGAAACAAGCTGCCTTGATCATATATGCCATCCTGGGTGCTGAAACTTCTAAAAGAAAGAAGAAAAAAAGACACAGCTTTTATGAACTTGCATTGGGCTAGAAAGACATGGACAGTATGGCTTGTCCATTTTGCAGAGAGAATTGGAATTAAGCTAGCTATGTTTTAATGTCCATGTTTTTCCATCCACTTGATCCATGGTCCTTCCTCCCCACAAGGCATAGCAAACGATGCCTGACAAAGTTGAAATGCGGTCCGACTCTAAAATGAGTCATACGGCTAAAAAAAATCTGGTCAGAAATGGACTCAAAATGTAGAGTTTATGCCCAGCTGTAGATGTTAGTTCAGTGTCATGAAACCATCTGATTTACTGTTGTTCAGAGATATTTATTCACTATGTTTGGATTTGGAAAACTGTGAGCATTTAATGCTAACTTGCGCTTATTGCGTGCAGGTACTACTGTTGTCCAGCAGGCATGTGCCAAATCTGGGAATTCAGTTCAAAAGATCTTTCTAACTACCAATCATTGGTTTCACTCACTGGTTTCATTCACTGTTTTCACCCTGATTCTGCACAAAAGCCACACTGAACTGCATTGTGGTCGTGTCTCTCTTGTCAGTCGACACTACCAACCCTACTTTAGCCAGCCTCCCTCCCCTCACCCGCTGCTTTTATGTGCTGCCCCTCTAATCCACAATGGAATGTCCCATGCCCTGAAACGTCCCCTCTCTTGAGTTCACTTTTGTGTGTGTATGTGTGTTAATGTTTCATATCCAAAAGATCATTCTGGCCTTTTTCATCATCTTTTGCCAACCCGCTAGGCTTATGATCATGGTTATCAGAGTTTTGTGTAGGAACTACTGTGAAATCCCCTCCAGGAAAGACTCTCACCAAAGGGTATTCTTCTCCACGGGGTTATGCACAACAGTGGTCTGTGTGGAGGCGGTCAGGCGTGCCCCGGCACTGATTAGACACAAATAGAGGAAACAGAAAAACCACAGTGCCTTCACTGCTCCCCAAAGCAGTGGAGCTGACAGAGTTGCCTTTGAGCTTAGTTGTCATCGTACTTACCACTGTCTTTCAGGCAATGCTTGTTAGGTGTAACTATTCAGATTATTACATCATACAGTGCATAATACAATATTAATGATAATACAGTGAATTAGATTTTAAAAACAAAGGCCATCATATTAAGATAAGCATTAAATGGGAAGAATATATTTTAGGGAATTAACAAAAGACAGAGACAAACAAATAAAAATAAATATGTATCCATAAGAAGCACCATTGTAATATTATCTAAGAATAAGGCTAATTTTAAAGAATTGTTGATGCCACTAAACTGTAATCATATAGCACATTTCAAGAGCCATGCAAAGAAACAATAGAAACAGTGAAACCTACTCATCGACAGCTAGCTACTGTATTGTTATTTATTTATTTTTTTTTAAACATCAGTTTACATTTGTGCCACCACAGATATACTTTTGGTACATACTTTTAGGGGCTTGGTGGTCTGTTGGGCCAGTTCTTAAAAATAGTAGCATCCCATTAGCAACAAACCACAGTGCTTCCACCAAGTGAATTAAGTTAAAATTGGGGCACTTTGCCAGGTTTACAGCTGTGGAGAGAATTTTCCAGGTTCTTTGGGAAAAAAAATCCAACTGAACTGAAATCACATTCACCTTTCAGTTTTTAGGTTAGACCTAGGAATAGCCAACAGGCTCTGCTCATAAGACCTGAGGGGCCTGTTACTGTACAGGCTTAACAACTCTGATGTAGGCCATGGATCGCTTCCACACTATAGTAGGTTTATATTGCTGTGGTTGCTTTGGCTGTCACAGTTGTTCATTCAGCCTGTTCAGTGTTGGGTTACTATATTATACTGCCCCAGTGTCTCACTGCAGACACAAGACCTAATATTAATTCACTGTCTATTCTATGCAAAAATGTCATCAGAACCACAGACACTCTGTGAACTCCTCAGTCACACCTCTGTTTTCTCACCTCACCCAGCAGAGGTGTTTCTGAATAGCTGCATGGAACATGTGAATTGTGATGTTCATTGTGAAATGGAAGAAAAGCTGTATTCAAACGCCTACCACTGACCTCAGGTGAAAAAAATGGTTTTCACAAGTGCAGTCATTACCAGATCTTGCTTCTTCACCAACATCAACAGCCCGCAGCATATAGAAAATCTACTAAATGGAAAGATTTAGCATAGTAGAGATAGAAGTTGGATGGACCTTGATTCCACACATGCTAAACTTAGCATTGCAGTGTGTTAACCACCATTCAGTGAGATCAGCCGCTCCCCTCCTCTCACTAAGTACAGCTGGGTTTAATTCACCAAACCCAGATCATAAGCCATGAGGGTTGTCGGGAGTCACTTTATTAGGAGTTTCAGCCTTCTCAGCCTCCTGAGTTGGAGCTCAGCGTTGCTAAGCAGATCAACTTGTTTTTATGTGTAACCGATATAAAAAGTACAGAAGAGAGAAGCCACACACACAGAAGGAAAGTTTCGGTAAAATGACTATGTTCACATCGTGCGCTCACTTTCTCAAGGAATAAGCGAGCCGAAACCACAGAAACCTCACCCGACATTCTCTCAGGCTCCCTCCCAGCTAATTTTGTCAGTGATACACGCCTGAAATTATGCTGTAATAATGGGTTAGTGCAATTTTGTGATGGACAACATTTGACCTAGACTATTATTTATGTAAATGGATTTTGATTTGCTTGGCGCCACCAATAATTCTGCAGATACAGGCGCATATGTAGTTCCCAGGGCTTCGCAAACCATATAACTAGATAGTAAACATTAATCAGGGCAGTGTGCCAAGGAATTTGTACAGGTGAAGGCTCTCTCAGTGCAGATCAGATTAGATTTAATTTCAAATTCAGTAGGAGTCAATTTTCAATCTAAAAAGTTGTTTATCCAAAGTGCACTGTTTTTTTTTTAAAGCTCTGAGGTAGTTACTGAAGCACACGTCCTCCAGTTGCCAGGTTACTGGCTGTAGGAATATACAGGATGTAG
>JAJHUR010084273.1:0-17084 GCA_027495735.1 Lutjanus campechanus
GAACAGCATATCTTCTCCTTGACAGCAATATGTGCAGGATTACACCATCTCTGGTTCACAAATAAAGCCAGTCCTCCTCCTTTTTTCTTGCCACTGGCCTTTGCATCTCTGTCTGACCTTATGAGAGTGAAGCCAGGTATATCCACAATGGAATCCGAGATGTTATTATTCAACCAGGTCTCAGTAAAACACATCAGGCTGCACTCACGATATACTTTCTGAGTCTTCACCAAAATCTCCAACTCATCACTTTTGTTGGGCAGAGAGTTGACATTCCCCATGATGACTGATGGCAGAACGGGCTTGTATCTCCATTTCCTTGCCTTTAACTTTGCACCAGCACGGCAACCACGAAAGCTCCTCCTTATCTCAGCTGGAACAGGGCAACACACTCCAGATTTGCTCCACCTCCACGAAAAAAACTCCTCTCTTGTATAAACTCTTCTTTCCACAGAATCCATCAGTAGATGTAAATAAAAAAATCAACAAAAATAAACAAAAATCGACAAAAACAACAAAGACCTTAAGAGCTACTAAGACTTGCTGCAACTTGTTGTTGCGCATGTTCTAGATTCACGTATGACCTGAAATGAGAATCTTTTTGTTGTTGTTGTTTTTGTCACTTTTAGATTGTGTTGATCAGTGAAATTATGCACATTTTCATTTCAGTGTACCACAAAGACAGGTGAGTTTAACAATGAAAAAAGTGACTGCAGCAACATGTTTAGAATAGTAATGAGCCATTCTGTGTTTTCAGAGAGATTAACCCACAATAAATCAATGCAACATTTCAATAGTATAGCAAAGTACTACCTAGTTGTGTTTTCATTTGAAATCAGCAAATTTACTTAATTTATTTAATTAAGGAGTTCAAGTGCTGTTGTACTATTATTCAGATTTTAAGAGTATAGCTCTCAAGTCACAAGGAATAAATTAAACTGTGCAATGTCTCAAAAGGTTTTCTTTCCAATTAAATGGTTGAGGACTGGATGGAAACTTTCCGTATTGATGTTTTCAAAGGTTAATATGTGGTTCATCAACATCCAGATTCAATCTATATTAATTCCACTCAGACAAACTAATGCCATGATTAATTCTGCCTGTCAATGGTGATGATTATCATCATCATTATCTGTGTTACTCCAATACATTAAAATGTCCCCCAGGATACTATATTTTCACACCAAGACAAGAGCCCTGTTTTGTTTTGTTCACCAGATGAATATACGGTATGAGTAGCATTCAAACAACCCAGAAAAAAGTCAGGATCCTTTGTTAAACTACTGTAATCAAGTAAAGGATCAATCGCTATTATTCTCTTTCAGACAGTATGTTAGCTGCCCTTGAACTTGACTGTTAAAACCAAACATTCAAAGCAACTGTGCACTCAGATATATTGTGTTTTGACCTCATACACAAGCATACCAGATCTAAAATGAAACACGCATTACCTGATCTGCTGCTCCTATGCTTAAAGGATAAGTTTGGCATTTTTCTTATTGTGAACAAATCCCCTGAAAAGACCAAAACCAACAATGCCTTGGTCTGTCCCTCAATACTTTCCATACCCTGTCTGTAGCACTCATCCTCGAGCCCCTCAGTATCTAGTTAAGACATAATCAAAAAAAGAGGTCACAAATATATTGTTTCATTTTATGAGTCATTTCTAAGCAATTTCCTGGAACACCTGGACTCTCTTTTTTAGTTGGGATTAGGAAACAAGAACAAGGCCCAATCAGTGGACTAAACTAGCCTTTGCCGTCTCAGACAAGCATTGATGGTTCAGGCTGATGAAGTACTGAGTTAAACATGTTGCTCCCATCAGTGTTAATAAAAGATGATTGATTATGTTTTTGTGGGTTGAGTGTTTTTTGTTGTTTTTTTGTCCGATTATGTGTTTATGTTTATGTTGCAGTTGCTAGCACCTCCAAACATTACACACACTCAACATGAATTCAAAAGTTCACAAGGGATGGGATAGATTTTTATGTGTTCACAACAACTCGGCGGTTGTAAAATTACAAAGTTGGTCATGTTGTGTGAGAATTAGAATACCGTGCATTGACAAAAAACACCATATTCATAAAATTTGGGTTTAATTGAACAGTTGTTTCTTTCTGAAGAGTTGCTTAGTCAAAAACCCCTCATAATTAGGATAATGCAATGATGGTAATGAGCTCAGCCCAGCAGTTGGCATCACATGAGCATGGTTTTGCACAGTATTAAGTATATGATGGCCATTCCCATGCTCAATTATGCCTCATAAGTTGTTGCAGTAGTTTTTGGGCTGACACTATTTGTTACACAGATTGGGTCCAAAATGTAACCATTTTGGATGTAAAAAGAGATTTCGATGTGGTTCCCTTGTGATTGATTGACTGAAATTTGATGAAGAAAAGAATAAAAAATATAGAACATACAAATTAATGTGGAAACATGTTGAGGATTAATTTACCAGTCTCACAGCCTGAGCAAAGAAGCTGTTCTCCAGTACGGTGGTACGGCAGCAAATACTTCTGTGTCCTCTGCCTGATGGCAGCAGAGTGAATAGCCTGTGGCTGGGGTGGAGTTACATTTCATGTTGTATTTCTGGAAAACTGTAGCAAGAGACTGAAAATTGTGCCCCCCTTTCTATTCAGTCAAAAATAGATTCTGAAACAAATCAGACAAAAAGATTTCCCTCATATATGTATCATATGCATCATGTTTACTTCTAAACTAGGCTGCTTCTTGAGTTTTGGTGAGGATGACTGAACGTGAGCAGCTGCAGATAAATAAAATCCAACCAGCACCCCCTGGCTTAAAAGTTTAAATTTTTGATGCATCGAGATGCATCGATAACCATTTTATCATTGAATTGTTGTCAATTAATCGTAATTTGATCGAATCGTGAGGTACCCAAAAATTCCCACCCGTGGTGGAGATGTGTGAGGTCCATGACAGATTTACTTCAATGTTGATTCCCAGGGACCTGAAACTGTTAACCTGCTTCACCTCAGCCCCACTAATGTAGACAGGGGTGTGCATCTTTGCCTCCTTCATCTGAAAATTATTTATTATCAGCTCTTTGGTTTTGCTGATGTGATACAGAACTGGTGAAACTAACACATTTAACCTCCTTCCCAACAAGCATGACATGGTTGGCACCAGTGGATTCCTTAGGTCTTCTAGGTTATATGATAGTTTGTATTCTCTAACTTTAAAACTAGAGGGTGTCCCTCCAGAGAGCTGTTTAGGTGCCCACTCCAGCACTTGGTGCCCTGTGCACAGCACTGTTTGCAGTGTGCTAAAAATGTCACACTACTTCATGTTTTGATACTGAGTGTAAATATAGGTTTTTAAGCTGCTTGTCCAAACCAAGGCCAGTCTTTGCAGGAGAGCAGCGACCAGGAAGGGATGTCAGATATGGTTCGTCAGGTAAAAGTTCATCACAGTGGGTTACTCTCACTCCATGTCTCTGTATCTGCACACACGCCCTTATTACCCCATGTCATGTAAAAAATGCCACCACAGAAACACAAGTCTTCTTGTTAGTGAGGTGCATGTAGAATACAAACCACTGGGAACTACAAAGACAGAGCAGTCTTTTTCTGAACTGATCTCATTACACTTCTTATGGATCTTTATTTTCTGTGTGGGGAAGTTCACACTGTGTGGTGAAGCTTCTGCATTGGGGGAGGATGAGTCAGCTGACACACTGCCTCTCCAGCACCCTTTGATCTGACATAATTAACTCTGGAACATTTTATATTAACATGTGAACTGTAAGTGTGATTTGCAATGGCTCACATCCCCAACATTTGGACAGGATCTGCTGTGAGCAGTCCTTTGCGTAGGTTTTCTCTGCTTTCCCCCCCACATACTTACGACATGCAGGTTAGTTCAACCTGCAGCAGCTCTAAAATGCTTTCGTAGGTGTGAATATATTTTCTAGATATGGTCCCCTAAACATGTGGCTTCAGATGCCTCATTTACTGTAAGTCTGCACAAGATATTTGAGGAACACTGAAAAGATGTTTTCAGACATTTTATTTTTCATGCTTCAGGTTGCTTGTCTGCCTGATTTCAGTGGGACGTGTTTCTCTTCTCAAGAGACATGAGATTTTATGCCCTCTAATTCCCCATTCCTTGAATGCCAGATGGTGATATGTAGTATTTTGAACAATGGGGTGTTGCAATGTGGCTTTCTACATCCAATACAACATAGGGCTTGTCGTTAACCCTCCCTTGTTTTGCTGAATTGTAGTGGTAATTGTTGGTAACATCATTACATTGTGAAATAGGGAAAATGTGAAAGGTCAGGCGCTGCAGAGAGGAAGATGCAGTGGCAGATGGGTCACAGGGTTGGATTTGAAAAGATCAACAGAGGCATTTTCCAGGGCTATTTCAGAGAGCATTAGTCTGCTATGAATTTTTACTGCAGCTGCTCTATCTAATATAATTTTATTTTTCTCACTGATTTATAATGCAAAGACACAATAAATTACATCTGAAGCAGGCTGTGGTGACTGCTGCTCAGTCACAATGTTAGTGCACTGTACAAAAACCAGTGACAAGAAGGCAGAGAAACTATGTGACAGAAACTGAGAATCTGAATATATTTCTGATACTTCACAATCAGCCCAATCTGTACATTATTATGGCTCAAAAGCTATAATATAATATTAAGAGCTTTGTTTGTGTATAGTACTGTTCAATACAAATAAAAAATTGAAAATTGAATAGGCATTATGGCCCAGATTCTTTTTATTTATTTATTTATTTTTTATGTGAAAGTAACTTATTAGCGAGCCATTGTAAGTAACTGCACATAGCACGGAACTAACTTTCCTGGCATTTCCTCCAAATTTCAAGCATGTTCATATAGGGCTGGGCAATATAGCTGAAAAACTGGTGAAAAAACATGTTTCATTTTAGTCCATATAGATACATTTTAATGACCCATTCTTTAAAAAAAAGGAGAGAACAGTTTGAATATAACTGTCTCACTTTGAATTTAACCACTTTATTTATAAAGGCACACGTAATAGAATGAAAAATAATAATACTGGTGATCTGACCTGTCCTTTTTTTATTAGCAATTTCCCCACCACCCATTTTCTCACTCTATATTCTTTCTGTTGTGTCACATATGATGGTGCAACTGAAGAACACATCTGTTAAATGATTGGCTGTTTGCATGTCACTTGTAGCATGCTCCATTATGAAGGTTTATGATAGGCTGTTTAAGAGCCAGCACATATTCATTATGTACTTTCATGGCAGTTTGCATTTAATGCATTTAAGTGAAATTATTTGAACATATTAACATTTTATTGAACATTTTCTTATCGCTCTCAGTGAAGTGTCTATTGACAATAAACATCACTATTGTTTTATTGCTCCATCCTAACCACTGCCACACTGAAGCAAAACAGACTCAACGCTTTATCAAAAAATAATGTGATGCTGATGTGGAAAACATGTCAATTTCACTTAACTTTATTCTTCAGTAAATAGAAGAATAAAAACTTATTCAGCTCAAGTTGTCCTGACTTGTCAAGGAGCTGCTTGTTTCAGCCAACAAGCACAAACATTCAAGAAACTGTCCTCCAAACTAAAGTACTCTCAGTACAAAATACCCTGAGAAGAACAATACAATGTGCAGAATGTAAAAGCAGAGCTACGCAATACACAAAACTTGCTCAAGCAAAAAATGAGTGTAGTCCAAAATGGCTGATTAACTAGCATCACATGAAAAGTACAAGTTTATTTTAAATTCTCAACATCAAACCCTGAATATCTACAGCTCATTCTCACACAGAGCAGGCCTCCCACAGGTCCTCACGGGCAGCCACATGCTACTCTTAAGACTGGATCTTGACGTGTCTAAGCTCAGAGTCTAGAACTAACCCAGTTCCCTATCTACATGTGGGATTACTACCTTATTATTTATCTTCAGTGATACACCCAGGCACATAATTAAGCGGTGCTGGTCTTTCCAGCACCCACCAGCTTACTGAACTGGGAAAATTCAATAAACTAACGCATGTGGCAACATGAACTGCAAACTAAAGGACTAGGTTTGTATCCTGGATGAGCCCCCATTATTATGTTAAGACTGGCTCAACCATCGAACATTTACACAATACCAGGAGAGAAGTCTACTGCTTTTAACTTTATTGAAATAAATTAATAACTGAAAAGCAAACAACTAACACCAAGCAATAGACTCAGCCCACTAGTCAGCACAGCAGCCTGTCAATCAGTTGCTTGAGGGATCAACAGGGGTTAACAATATGGTTGTTTCTTCTTCTTATTTCTACACAGATCTGATGTCAGAGAAGACCTTGGTACAGCTTGAGACACAGTTTATCAAGCCTCTCAGTTCAGCCAGCCATGTCAGTGTGTAAATAAAACATTTCTTTATGTCTAGTAAATTCATACTACAGATACTAATGGTTAAAATTTACAGGACAACAACCATTGCTACACATATGACATTTCCTTTACCAAAACACTGGAAAAAACTAGAAGAGTGCGCTTAGTAGGGCGTAGATCTCCACCAAGCAACAGATGGTGAAGCACCTATTGCAATCCCACCACAACCACAGATGCAACAAACAGAGTTTCAACACAGTGTAGAATTTAGAATTTGTTATTTGCTAAACATTCAGCTACAGGCCACATCAGATCATCATGCAAGATAGGATGCATGATTTTTTCACAGAAGACATTATGATATGTCACAGTAGAAAAGCTTTAAGCAATAAATTAATGATGGCCGAATTACATTCAGCTGCTTCAGTTTCAGGGCCCTGGTATTGTGCATGCTGCCTTGCTGTCACACCATCATGGCATCCCCATACTTAAGTATGCAGCTAAACACAAGTGCAGTGTGATGAGCATGTCAATTCAGGTTGCTGTGCTTCAGCTTTTTAAGAAGTGCAGCAATTTCATCACCCAGATGAGCACATCTGCACCGTGACAACTCCCTCTGGCTGTTTTATGGGTCTGACATGTGTGTACAATCAGTGTGCATTGAACTTAGAACTAGTGATCAGAGGTTTCAGTTCTACTTTTAAATGGCTGAATACATCAGAATCAAGACCAAATGAAATGCTGCCATTAGAATCAGAGTAGAGGTTTATCGCCAAGTAGATTTTCACTTAAAAGGAATGTGCTTTGGCATGTCGGTGCATAACAATGGACAAGGGAACAAACATGATTACAGAAAAAATATTATAAAAGCAATAAAAGACAATATGTACAAAATTACTGTTATTTAAATGGAAGAGCTGTACATTTTGTGCAGGACTGTGCAAACGATTGACCAGGGCATGTGCACAGTATGTATAAGTAATATTTGTAATGTGCAATACAGAGACTAAGAGAGAGCCGACGGTGACTACGAAACTTGTGAAAAATGTGAAAGGCAGTAACTAGAGCTGGTATTTAATTTGTATGTTCTGGATTATTGTAGAAACATGGCGGTGCAGCATGGCGGCCTCCATAAAAGAGGACCCGCACCCTGAGTAGATATAAAAGGCTCATTCTGAAGTAAAGACAACACCACGATTGATAATGACTAATTAAAACATACTTATGAATATTATATTCCATTTCTGAAATCTTCTGCCATTAGATACCCTGAAATCTTACGTACTGGACCTTTAATGATGGATTAATGTTTGAACCTCAATTTGCGCTCCCATTGGGTGCCAGAGTTTTGCCCTCAAGCGTTGTGTAAGCACTGAATATGAATGTAAGGCAAACACGGGACTTGCATGTATTAGTGGTATACAACTGTACCCCCGGCTCCTCTCTTCCTGCACTCCTGGGAGATTCCTCAGAGTGAGAACTCATGCTGAACATCAGAAAGAGTTGCACAGTCTCAAAGACTTTACAAAGAAACCTTTTCCTCATTTATAATCAGAATCATCTCCATGAGCCTGGCACATACAATAGATGTTCATGTGCACACACACAAATACACAGACTTAGACTGGTGTAATTATTGTCACTGAGTGCAAGGAACATTTTGTGGTTATCTTCTTCTGATTTCTTCATGTTGTTGTCTTTGATTATTTACATCATTGCACAACAGGGCTGGATGGCTCCAGTCATAGAAAAGTTATATTTGCTTGTTTGTCTTGCAACACTGCTCTCAGGGCTTCAGTGTAGGATTAGATGTACTGCAAAGGCAAGATGACACATAAGTGCTGTTTTACAGAGTGCATGTTGGGTGAATGCATATAAAAATGAATGTAACCCTAACCCAACAGCAACAAAGGATTTGCTGTATAGATTAATTCACAACAACACAAGCCAACCACTCATTGAAGTATATGAGTTTGAAAAGACTGTTTCAGCTAATAAGTCCATGCATTTTGCACCATTATATGAGAGGTTCTAAATGTTCTAAAGACAACCCTAACCCTAACCCTAATCCCTAACCTTTCCACCTTCCGCAGGGGCTAACATGAAATCTGCCAGGGGCTTCTCCCGATAAACTTTTTATAATCTTCGGTTTTATCTAGAACCTACCTAGAGGGCTCTACCAAGAAACTTTTATGTCACAATACACAGAACTTTAAAGTGTTCTTCAGCGTGGTCACACAGGAGAACCCTTTTTGATTACTGGTAGAACATCTTAGAAAGGTTTCACGTGGGACCCTGTCAGAGTGTTTGACTAGGATCACAGCATAAAGGAACCCCCTATAAGAAATTCTACAAAGAACCCTCCTGTGGTATAATGATTCCACCCAGAACCCCTTCTGGGTGTTCTATCAAGAACCTTTCCAGGTTTCTCAGGTGCAAGAACTCTTCCCGGGGGGTTCTACCAAGAATCCTTTTATATTCCAGGGGTTTTATCTATAACCCACCCAATCCTTTTTTTATTATGATTCAGAGAACACTTGACAAACTGGTTCTCTGGATGAAAAGGGTTCTTATTGGAACACTTAATCATACAAAGAACCCTTGATGAACCCTTCATTCAGAAAAGGATTCTTTAGAAGCAAATGGCTCTGGGTAGAACCTCAGCCCTTGTGGAAGAACCTCATTTGTGTTTTTGTTTTGTTTTTTGTTTGTTTTGTTTTTTTGAAAGGGGCGGTTGAACTTTCCCTTTAATTTAAAAAATTCATGATATTTTTAGGATTTTTTGTTGCCATGTATTTGGCTACTCTAGTGGTGTGGCTCCAGGGATTGCAGGTGGTCCACCACTTTGGTCTGGACTGTCAGTGTCAACAACTATTGGATGGTTTGCCACGTAAATTTGTACAGACCTTTGTGAGCCCCAGGGTATAAATCCTCATGAGGATCTGAGGTCAGATCTGAGGATCCCCTGACT
Organism: Lutjanus campechanus; assembly: GCA_027495735.1. Taxonomy (NCBI): domain Eukaryota; kingdom Metazoa; phylum Chordata; class Actinopteri; order Lutjaniformes; family Lutjanidae; genus Lutjanus; species Lutjanus campechanus. The sequence continues at coordinate 9,332 of JAJHUR010084273.1, forward strand.
TTTCTTCTAGTGCCACCATGAGGTTGACATTTATGGTTTTTAGTGAAATATCTCAACAACTATTGGATGGATATTTGTGGACTTTTCAGGTGTTGATCTCACACTCAGGATGGATGCAATCACTTTTCCTTGAGCACCATCATAAGGTCAAAAATATGACATGTCCAATACTTTGGTTTATGAACAAATACCTGTACGGCTAATGACATTCCCATGAGCCTCAGCTGTATATTATGTCAATTGCTATTAAGCAGATGTTGCAAAAAAAACTGCTAAATTGTGAACATGTTAGCATGCTGATGTTAGCAGTTAGCCCAAAGCCCCACTGAGTTCAGTTTCAAAGAACTGCTTGTGTGGCTGTAAACTCTTATACAAGAAGTATTTTATTCCAAGTACAATCAGCATTTTAAACTTTAAACTGACTCACTAGATCTGTTCTATGTAAATCATTGTCTTATTTGTTTCTCAGAATTTTAGTATTTATTTTTGATGGTACTTTTTTGCGATTTCTTCCTCTCTGTTATATATTACATGTTTTTTGGTTCTGTTTAATGTCCTGTTGAGTTAGATGACTCCTGTTGCCCACTCTCATTTCTCCACCTCTCTGTCTTCCTCAGGTATTGTTTCGCTGATCTCTCTGGTGATCCTATCCTACGACCGCTACAGCACTCTGACTGTATACAACAAGCGTGGGCCAAACTACCGCAAGCCCCTGCTGGCTGTCGGGGGCTCTTGGCTGTACTCCTTGTTCTGGACAGTGCCCCCTCTGCTGGGCTGGAGCAGCTATGGCATAGAGGGGGCAGGAACCAGCTGCTCTGTGTCCTGGACAGTTAAGACAGCCCAGTCTCACGCCTACATCATCTGCCTCTTTACTTTCTGCCTGGGTATACCTGTCCTGGTGATGATCTACTGCTATGGCAGGCTGTTACTGGCAGTCAAACAGGTACAGAGACCTCAAAGTGTGTGTGTGTGTGTGTGTGTGTGTGTGTGTGTGTGTGTGTGTGTGTGTGTGTGTGTGTGTGTGCGTGCGTGCGTGTGTGTGTGTAAATTTTGATGCTATTTTCCTGTCAGGTGTTGACAGCAAAACCACAGAATGCTTCAATTGATACTCAACCAAAACAGTTAGCAAACAGTCTGGGCTTGAAAGGTGGCTATAAATAGTGTGTTTTTTGTTTTTGTTGTTTAAGAGAGCAGCAGATGATTAGTTTGAATTCATGTCAGTTACAACTGACCCTTGCTAAGTGGAACCTCGGTCAACTTACTCCTTTTCTGTTTCCTGTAATTAGCAATACACCAGACAGGTAACATGTAATCAATCCCCAGTCACCAAGGTCATGCCCTCTTTGGGAGAATGATGACATATAGTATAATGAGAGACAGAAGATGCTAAAGCTAAGCTAAACTGCTGTGTAGTAGGCTGTAAAATAAATAAACATACAAATCTATCACAATCTCTGATTCCCCATCCTTCATGAACATGAAAGGGATCCCAAAAGCAGAGCATTAAGACTATATAAGCCCAGAGAACATTAATTGTGTATTTTGTGTTAATTCCTTTTTGATGATAATAAATATCAAATAGCTTTTGTTTCATAAATATGCCAAATAAATAACTAGAAACAATTGTTTTAATAACCAAGGTCCTTCATGTTGAGATTAGAGGCACTACATTGTCAGTGTAGTAAATAACTAAATGATGTTGCTGACAGTTACTACTGATGGAGAGTTAATGTTAGCTGAAGTGGGAGGCTGCTGGAGTTCAATCATAAGGTGTATAGCAGCATCAGACGATTGTCTCTAAATCTCTGCCTAGCTTAGATCAGACAGCCTTTAACAGGTTTTGTTATTTACACACAAGCCTTAGCTGAATGACACCTGGTAATTCAATATTAACAGTGGCTATAGCCACTGTGTTGGCTCATTGATCCACTTGGACAGGGGAAGACTGAAGGAGCATGACTGATGAACCTTAATTTATTAAGATATTACACACCTTCAGATTTAGGGAAATTCACAACATAATTATTAGATATATCTATAAAAACAAAGGTTTGTTTAACTTTAAAAAAGATGTGAAAGTGAATTATATTCTGTTTCCTACCCACCTAAATGGGGTGTGGCCACGATGATTTGTCCTGTTTGTGCCTGTGTGGTGTATGCTAGGCTCATTTATGTTAGAAAGAAAAAGAAATTCTGAAGTTGATTAAAAGATGTTGTTGGGAGACCTGTAAAAGCAATATATATAGTCGCACCTTAAGTTAGCTAATGTTAGCAAAATGCTACCCAGCCAGTGATTGATGTAGATTAGCCAGCTAGTCTGCTCGCATTTGCTAAATTAGCTATCACTTGTAACTACATAGCTAACGATTTAATTGATTAACTATCATTGGCTAGCTAAAGATTTCATCTGTACAGACCCTCCTGCAGTAACTGTTAACCATTTTGAAAATTTGTTTTTCTTTTTAAAATAAATTAGCCCAGCACATAGCATATAGATGTACAGGAAACAGGAAAGAAGAGGGTTGACTGAGGTTCTAGGATTGTTGAACCATTATTGGGGACCAGACATAAAAGGGGCAGGTCTTAGGAAGAGTCAGTTGACTCTAATGGTCAATTTAATAATTTTAAGTCGACAAAAGTTCCACTCTAAGAGAGCTCACGCACTAATCACTGCAATCACTCAGTTCCTAGTCTAGTGGCAGGGGTGGTGGAGTTAAGCTGTATTCACAATTAGTCATTGAGGCAATTAGCTGCAGGGCTGTACAGTAGTGTGGGTGCTGAGTGGGTATTTATCTGTACTTAGAACATAACCGCCATGAAACAACCAGTAAATAATGTTTTATTTCTTTGATTCACTGACTTTCTCTCCATCCGTGCTCCTTCTCCTCATTCAGTTCCTACCTCACATGAACACAGCTGCACACTTTCTCTCTCTCTCTCTCTCTCTCTCTCTCTCTCTCTCTCTCTCTCTCTCTTTCTCAAAAACAAAACAAAGGAAGCCGTTTGCAGCATAAACTCAAAACCACAACCAGACAAAGAAGATGGGCACATGAAATTAAGCAAGCAAGGACACACCTAATGCATAACCTGTACATACAGTAGTGTCTAATTGGTCCATTTGTTTTGACTGCACACCTGATCAATTCTGTCTTGGTACATGCAGCTACTTCAGAAAAACCATCATTAATCATTGATTTTAAAGAAAAGGAGGCAAAGACAAACACCTCTGATTATATTAGTGGCACTGAGGTGGAGCAGGTGAACAGTTTTAACGTCGTGGGAATCAGAGAACCTGTTATGGACATCTTACATCTGCACCCTGGTAACGAAAGCTCAAAGACAGCTGTATTTCTAATGGAAACTGAAGACAGAAAATTTCCTGTGCCAAGTTCTTGTTTTACAGAGGAGCAATGGAAAGCATTCTGACTGGAAACATTACAAAAAAATGGCATGGGATGTGCATGGTCCAGGACAGCAAGACTGTGACAAGTGATTAAAACAGCCCAAAATATCATCAGTACTAATCTACCAGTAACAATAACAGGGAGATGAGCAGATCCCAACGGATGTTAAAAGATAATTCCGACCGCAGCCACAGCATGTTCTCCCAACTGCTGCCTGGCAAGAGATACAGAAGTATCCATGACTACACCAGACTACAGAGCAGCTTCTTTCCTCCGACTCCTCAACTCATCAAATAGTTTGTCTTGTGTCTCATAAAGGGATTACAATTTTCATGTCACTGTATAATGAAAAATAAATGAACCTTGAACCTTGAAAAGTCAGGAAGGTGAATGGCTCCATGACAATCATATTAAAATCCTGGGAAGCTCCACATCCATCTGAGACAAACAGAAGTGAGGGAAAGTGACAGATGACATGATGTGATGATGTGATAATGTGGCATCACTGATGTTTTTCATTTTACAATGAAGTTTGATTAAAGACTTTTCTGTCTAAACACATCAACAGCAAATGTCAGGTTTGGGTGACAGTCCATAAATCAATGAAATATCCATCAAAGTTATAGCTACCTTTTCTCCACTCAGCTAATAGACCAGAAAGCAGTGCAGCTGGAGGACACACTGTCAGTCTTGTACAATTGTTTATGAACCAGCTGGTGAGCTACCTTATCTATGTTTATATGCCCATTTGTCCAAGTTTTGTTCTCTAGGGATTGTGAAAAATATTTCAGCAAAATGAAGGAATTATTTGAAGTTTTCTTTGGTGAGGCAGATAAGTGGCTTCTCTAAATGATTAAATCTGTTTTTTAACTAACTAACTTATAATGCAAAAAAAATGTAATATACATCTGAGAATCACCAGACACAAAAAGAGTAGAACCCTGCTGAGACTGCTGCTCCTGCGCAATGAAACGCCTCAGTGGAGGTTGTTTCAGCCACGGATAAAAGGGGCAGAAAAATATATGATGGAAACTGAAGCACTAATATAGCTTTGAAGAGGTCAGGACTCCTGCAACACCTGTAGTTTAAAAAGGAACTTTATTGTCAGACCAATACATTTTGGCTCAGGGGACAGTAGGAGGTTACATAGTTGGGCTTGTAGATGTCTAAACTTTAAAGCACATTTAAAGCATCCATAGTACTGCTACATGTGTTTTGTTGAGTTCTGGGGAGAGACTTTACTTGTTTTAAGTTAAATCCTTATCCCTCCCAGCGATGTATTCCTGAGAGCAGAGCACAGCACTATGCCTCAGGAAGATCAGCTGCTGTGACAAAGCTAAAGCCACTCGGTCATCTCCTTGTTTCTTTAGTCGTCTTAATCCGATGTTTTGTAAGGCGCTTAGGACCTCAGTTTTTGAAGTGCAGCACAAATAAAGCTTATTAGAAGATGATTGCACATTACACAAACAGAGAAAGACAATAAACAACCGCTGGCCCCTAAAAAAAGAGGAGGAAATGTTTCACCGATACTGCTGTCAAGCTCCACAGGAACATGTCTCATGTCCCAGGGATGTTCCTGTTGACAGAATTTGAGATTTCCTCCAATTTTCAGTGCTGTCCTTGGACTGCTGGATGGCTCTATCCTAAATTACTCGTATTCTTTGTTTTAATGACCTTCTGGTATCAATAAGCAGCCCTCACGAAGTGCACTACGCCTATAATTACCTCTGTGTGGGTCACATCAGCTGGTTAACTGGTTTCACTTCATTTTAATTACCTTTAATTACCAGACATCACTACAATTTAGCATGCTAATACTTCCTTATTCAGAAGTACATCTTCAGACTGTATAAGTTAAGATCACATTGTCTCAGTGTGTGATTTTATACAATGGACTCTTCCTAAGTCCCGCCCCCATGGACTTAGATATACTATGTCCTATAGGCTCATCTATGCTGAAAAGAAAACCCAGTTTTGAAGATTAAATTATGTTGCTGGGGAACCTGTGAAAGTGTAGCTACCTAGCTAGCCACAAGCCACGTGTGAGCTCAGAGACACTAAAGCAATCAATATATACAGTTAAATGCAAAAGTACAAAAACATCACATTACATTACATCCAAAACCAGTGCAATACATCACAAATCAGTTGAGTTCATACTATAGTATAGGCCTCCCTACTTTAATCAGGAAAACATGCTGAAGGAGTAAGAGAAGGTACCTGGATGTTGGAGATCAAACAAATACAATGTGATCTGTAGGAACAAGAAATTCTTGTCTCAGAGTTTGGGAGTACACAATAAATTGGCAGTGGACATCAGAGTAATGTACAAAAAATACAATAAATATGTTTACAAAGGACATAAAGAGTATGGCACCAATGTCTTTAAATCAAAATAATAGATTGTCAGACAGAAGAAGATGCTCGCTTTTCAGGATGAGACTGATTATCACTTGGTTTGATAGAGCCTTATTTTCAGTGCATAAAACATCTTTGTAAAAATGATTATTAAGGAATTTAATTTACTGATCTCATTCACCTCATTCATGCGTGATGTGCAATGATACAGGATATCATATAATATTCATGGTTTTCAGTCACATGAAAACTATGAATAGTAGCCTTTTCAAGGTTTAATGATACAAATTATTAACCTATAATTGCACAATTACTCTTAATAGGCAAAAGAATCATTGAAAGGCTGAGAGGCATTGAGAGGAAAGTGGATGTGCGTCATTGCCAAACTATGCATTAACAGTCACGCACTGGCGGTGTTTTGTGGCTCGTGAAACAACCTTTGGATTTACAAACTGCTTTCATTTTGTGATTACATTAAAGAGCAGCTAAATCTGAGCAGCTATCCGTTCAAACTAAACAGACGTGATCACAAAACAAACAAAATGGAAAGCAGTTTCTTTATATAAGATACAAAATATCACAAATATTTGAGTCCCTTTAATCTAATCCAGTTCAGTACAGGCACAAACACCACATTTAAGATTACAATGCATTCCCTATAGCAGACATCATCCACTGTTTTTTTTTTTTTATATATTCCTGTAGAAATATCATGAGTATTATAAAGATTTATTTCTCTCAGTGAGATCCAGTCTAGCCGTGGCTCCTAAAGCTGGCCCTTAGCTTTTTGTCTTTTTATAATGCAGGCCTAACTGTTGTAATAAAGAAATTTATATCTTTGTTAAAAACATTCATGTTATTTCAAATCTGTCGTAAAATAACACTAAAATCCCATGTGTGCACTGTTTGCTGAAATTGTTACTCCTCCTGCCTATACTTGCCACAAAGAGATCAATACTTTGGGGCAATTTTACTGTAACTAATGACAAAATCATCAGCTTTTTTTATGTGCAAAGATACATGGAAAGTTTATCTAAAGCTAATTTTAAAGCTTCAGTAAATCATTGGGGATCTTTCAAGGTTGTAGAGTTCTCAGTACTAAATGTCCTCATTTTGTCAAAGGACCAGTGTGCAGGATTTAGTGACATTCAGCAGTGAGCTTCACCTCACTGGCAACATCTTTTTAAGGCAGGGGTGTTAAATGTACAGCCCATGAGTCATTGGATGACTTTGCTCAGTGTAAGAAATTACAGCAACAACAAAAAAATCCAGAACAGTATATTGAACACTGTGAAGAATATCGTCAATCAGTAGCTTCAGTACACAAGAATCTGTATCAGAATCTATATCTTAAAACAATATTGGTGGAACCCTGTAGCCGAGACACTGCTAAAACATTAGATTTGCAAATAGTTTGTAAGGCAGGAGATAATTTAACCTTCTTCCTCATTTGCTTCTACTTTAGTTGGTGTTTATTTGGTGATGCCAGCGTTACTACACTGGTGTGAAAATGCTACTATGTTGCTTGTAAGCTGAATATTGGAATGCACATGTATTGATAGTAGGCAAAGTAAACTGATGCATTGTTGAAATTGCACTTTTCTTAAGACATGTCAGGCTGTTCATCATCTGTTTTGTAAATGAATAGTTCATTAATTGTGAACAATCTCAGAATGTTCTTTTACGTCTAAAAAAGATTTAAAAGATTTGCTGGTGGTGGTGGCAATGGGTTTACTGGTCCCGCCCACTTGAGATTAATTTGGGCTGTATGTGAATTTAACACCACTGTTCTATGGTAACAAAAACAAAGATTCTTATTTTCAGGTGTTTAAACACTAATGAAAACATTTTCCTGTGCATTCACATCACACTTCTTTCACATGTTGATGTTTTTGCATTTGAAGAATCACAGTCGCCATATCAATCACACTTACACACTTACACAATGTACAGCAAAGCACACATTTTCACACATACAACTCAGTCAATGT
>JAJHUR010084273.1:25807-41652 GCA_027495735.1 Lutjanus campechanus
CGCTAATATTTTGTTGGTCCGCCTTTAGCTTTGATTCACCATGGCATCATTTTGATAAGCTTATGCAATGTCACATGTCAACATTTATATCTGTCCATTAATTTTTTGCCAAGATCTTGCGTTGATGATGGGACAGCCGGGCCTATGCATAAAATCGTCTCTGGCACATCCCAAAGATTCTCAATGGGGTTACGGTCTGGACTCTGTGGTGGTCAATCCATGTGTGAAAATGAAGTCTCATGCTCCCCAAACCACTTTTTCATAATTTTAGCCTGCTGAATCCTGGCATTGTCATCTTGGAATATGCCCGTGCCATCAGGTATAAAAAAAGTGATGGAAAAACCTGCTCATTCAGTAAATTCAGGTAGTGAGCTGAGCACATTTTTTGGGCTCATAATGTTGCTGAACCTCGACGTGACCAACTGAAGCAACCCCAGATCATAACACTGCCCCCACAGGTTTGTAGGGTAGGCACTAGGCATGATGGGTGCATCACTTCATCTGCCTCTCTTCATACCCTGATGCCAGCATCACTTTGGAAGACGATAAATCTGGACTAATTAGACCACATGACATGTTTCCATTGCTGCAGAGTCCAATCCTTATGCTCCCTGGCAAAATGAAGCCTTTTTTTCTGATTAGCCTCACTGATAAGTGCTTTTCTTAAGGCAACACAGCTGTTTAGTTCCGATCCCTTGAGTTCTCTTCACATTGTGTGTGTGGAAATGCTCTTACTTTCACCATTAAACATAGTCGTGAGTTCTACTGTTGATTTTTTTACAGTTTGATTTCACCAAATGTTTAAGTGATCTCCGATCACAATCATTCAAGATTTTTTCTCTGACCACATTTCTTTCTCGGAGATGATGATTATGTTTTGGACAGTTCTTAACCCAGTTTTAGTAGTTTCATCACTGTCCGTAGTTGTTTTCTTTGCTTGATGCAGGCCAATAATTTGAGCCTTCTTAAACAGAGCAACATCTTTTCCATGACCACAGAATGTGTCTTCTGACATGGTTGTTTCAGAAATGAGAAGCTACTCACTGCATCAGTTAGGGTTAAATAACTTTGCCAGCTGAAACATATTAATCACTGCAGTAATTATCCAATGGCAGGCTCTTACCTATTTGCTTAGTTAAATCCAGGTGGTGAGGGTTTTTTTTTTGTCCAGGCAGTGTATTTACATGGGTAATTTTGTAACTGCACAATAAAACAGAGCAGCAGAAACACAAGAAAGAAAGAAACAAAATGTGCAAGTGAGATTGAAAAAACCCTGAAGGCTTATAGAGTGAATTTCAGTTCAATTAGTATGAAACAGAAGCAAATACAAAAGTCATATAATCCACAAAAGTAAAAAAAACAAAAAACAAACAAACATGTAACCATGGGATCAGAGAGCAAGCATAAAGTAACAAAACAAGCAAAGACATAAAATAAATATGTTCTGTAGCTGAGCCCCCTTTTTGAATGCCATGGATCAGAGCCTCCATGTCTCAGTGAAAGTTGTGGCATTAAGCTGATTAGATCGCCTCCAGTAACTGAGTTGAATTCAACCACTATCATGTTTCATTTTCAAAAAAATGGTCTCACTACAATGAAAAGGCTACTATGGATACATCACACATGATGTCATCACACATGAATACAATTGGGTTCACTGAATCCATGTTTCCAGTCATACCCAATTAATGCAATTCTGCATACTGGGGTCATGTGGGAATATTCAAATACACCAGTTTTAAAGGAGGTGAAAATAACACATTTATACTGCATGCATAAAATAACATGGTTTTTGCCTAAATGCATGGGATTACCATAAAGTTGACATGTCTGTAAAGGGGAGACACTTGACTACACACAGAAGCCATTTTAATGTGATATCTTGAGGTGAGAGGTCACAGGACTCCTTTGACAGATTGTCCCTCACCAAAATTTTACCTAAATTTGGTGCGACAAGCTGGCATTTTTGTTCCAGTGGATATCTTAGGTCATGTCGTTTCATATTACACGATGGTTTAAAATTTTTCCCACTACAGCCACACATCAAACCAACAAACTGCATGATCTTTACTGTATACCTATGAAGTGGGCTGACTTGCAGTAAATTTACACTATCTTTACTTATTGTTAAAGGAACAGTTCTTCCCAAAATTAAAAATACTTATTTTTTACCTGTAGCGCCACTTAAACATTAAGCTTGTTTTGGGTTAGGGTTTTGGAGATATTGGCCATAGAGGTGTCTGCCTTCTCTCCAGTATAATGAGACTAAATGGTTTGTGGTGCTTAACGCAACAAAACGCATCTCTTCCCAGAAATCATGACCCTGTCACTCAAGATAATCCATAAACCTTGTTTTTAGCAATTTCATGGTGGAGCTATTTTCTTTCTTGTAGAAAGAAAGTAGTTCTGATAGATTGTACTGCTGAAAAAAAAAAAAGTTCCAACATGAAACTGCTCACAAGGTCTGTGGATTATCTTGAATAACCAGGTCATGATTTCTCTAAAGAGACATTGCTGTTGAGTTTTTCAAATGTATTTTTTAGGCACTTTGAGCACTATAAGACACAAGAATGTCTTATTGTCCCATTATATTTGAGAGAAGGCAGCCATCTCTATGGCCAATATCTCCAAAGCTTCGCAACTCACACCAAAACAATCTAGATGGATAAACAGCACTACAGGTAAGAGGAAAATATCTGTTTATAATTTTCAAGTGAACTGCCCCTTTATGCACTGCATATATTTTTAAGTAAAACACACACACACACAACTAAATTCTTTGTAGGTACTAGGTAACATTTTCTTCCTGAGGAAGACCATTTATGGTTGAAACTTTGTCATGTCTGTGTGACAGAGGAAGACTGGGAACAAGCCACTGAAGCAATGTGGGAGTATTACTTTTTTGTTTCTTTGTTTGACAAATTGTGTTAATTGTCTTCCATTTATGCCAATGTCAGATTTAATTTCCCCATTTTAAGTGCATCACAATAAACAAGCCGTTGTCTTTATTTTTTAATCACCTTTGTGTTATTGTTGCATGACAGAACCAGAATTTATTTGCATGTGGTCTTTGGACTTGGAAACTCAAGCAACCAGAGAATCTTTGATGTGAGAGCATCACTAAATGCACAAATGGAGACTTTGTAATGAAACAACATTTATTTTTGATGTTGTCAAGGTTTAAGTTGATTTTCACACTGTAGTGAAATGAAAGGAAACCACCAGCCTGCCTAGACAGTTGGGAATTAATGGAAGCCGTCACGCTTTGACAAAGTCTTTTAAGTGAAGGGCGCTTCAAGAACACGGGATCTAAACCAATAAACGATCTCAGCTTGACAGTTTCGCTCTTGCTTCATCAACCCTCTCTGACTCCATCCACAGGTGGGGAAGATCCGAAAGACTGCTGCCCGCAGGAGAGAGTACCACATACTGTTCATGGTTCTGACCACAGCGGCCTGCTACCTGTTGTGCTGGATGCCTTACGGTGTCGTGGCCATGATGGCGACGTTTGGCCCCCCCAACATCATTAGTCCTGTGGCCAGCGTGGTGCCCTCGCTGCTGGCCAAGAGCAGCACCGTCATCAACCCTCTCATCTATATACTCATGAATAAACAGGTGAGTCATCAACAGTTTGACATGTACAACAGCTTTATTTACACAGTAAAAAAAGACAAATTACAACAGCTGAAATTATACAAATGATCTATTTAAATATCAATTCAAGTGTAAAAAGAAGAGAATTCACTGACAAATCAAAGTCAAGAAGAGAACACCCTAAGGCTGTAGAAAGTGAAACAGGACCTTCACTCATATTCAGTCAGTCATGGATGCTTCTTTTTCTCTTCCTCTTTTCAGGAATACTGCAGGAGGGAAATGTAAAACTTAAAAGGAGCAATATGTAACAATTGCATGTCCAAAAATTAGTGCTGCAGTCCAAATAGCGAGGTGGAGCCTTAGACTTTATCTTAAATAGGTTAAAATCCTATTTAATATATGATATATGGTTGAAGCGAGTTGTGTCCCCCTGCCCTCTCCTCCCCAGACGCGAGGAAGCTCAGACAGGCTGCAAGACGAGCACGTCATTTTAAATTGACAAAAACAAGCCACAAGTCCTACACTGTACACTGTTTTTAACTGTCAGTTGTCTGTCAATGTAAAGTTAAGCCCATTATCCTGAAAACAAAAGCCCACTGCCCTGAAAATACACACTCTCGAGTTTGACCTGTGTGACTGCCTGTCGCACTGTCTGCCAGACTCCATGAACATATTGCTCAGTTTAACTGTTATAAACATCTACTCCTTCTAAAATATTATTAATGATTTCTTATGTCTCATAAACCAACACTTACTCATTCGGTGAACATTCAGCATGAATGTGAACTCTAACATGAAACGGGCAAACAATAACACAAGTTATGGACTCAAATAGAAATTCCAAAGGAGGACACAGTGGCTGTAGTGTTGTTGTCAGAGACAACTTGTCATGTCCCCATCATTTCTGGTGACATATCATGGTCATTTTATGATTTATTACAGTAAATATATTACATATTTCTCCTTTAAATGTTGAACAATCCTTTAGAGGCAGTGTGGTGCAGCAATTCCTGCAATTCTGAGTAAAAACAAGAGCACAGAGGCTGAAAGGGCAAACTGTAATAAACAGAATCTGTAAATATGTTTTCTCATCTCAACACTTCACCACTGGTCAAACATTAAAGATTCAGTACAGTGTCCTGTATTTAATACTGGCAATAAAATTGTCGGCTTGAGGAGGATTGAAAATTAAATTAAATTCCACATTAATAATCCAAGAGAGAAGCAATAGCACCTTAGAAGTGCTGCTCTTACTCTGAGTCCTCATCCCACACTCAGCCCACCCTGCTGAGATGTAACTAAAAATGGAGTTTGGCACAATGTTAAGTTGCGAACATGAAGTTGCCAGAAGGCTTTGCACTCAATCAAGTGCTCCCAGGGAACTTACTAATAGCTGCACCGCAGCTGGATGTGACTTCCCTGTCCACAAGCATGCACTAAAATCTGTAAAACACCACTTAAGAAAAAAATAAAACAAAAAAAAAACCTTAGAGCACAATCTCCTCTCACATTAATGACAATGGTGTCTACTTGCAGCACGGTACAGCACAGACAGTTTAAGACTCTTAGCCCTGATCCTGATTTGCATGCTCTGTGCATTGGAAAGTAAATCTATCAGAAATATACATGTACAATATGTTCAGGGTTTTTGCACCTTCAGTGTGTTACAATCACAAGCAATAAAACAACTGATCGTTTATCTCAACAGAGAAATGTAAAACCCACAGCAGAGCTGAGAAACTGCATGGTTGAAAATGAATGAAAAATCTCCTCAAGCTTCAAAAATGGCCTCCTCAGTCCGTTTTAAAAACCCACAATACTGCGTTTCTTGTTCCAAAAATCTTCTAACAACATGCCAAACAATCCACCTGAAACTAGGGCTGGGTATCAAACCTCACTACTTTTTGCATTTTGAGCAAAAACTGTAAAGTAGGGCTGGGCGATACAACCATAGTATATATATATATAGCATGAGACCAACTTATATATTTCCATACAATTTGTACCGAGGCAGCTGCAAATCAATCAGAACTGCTTTATGGCAATATTAGATTTACAGGATTTTGCATCAATGTGATGAAACATTTTTGTCATGTATGTAATTCACTGAATTAGTCTTTCTCATCTGCTTATTTCATCTATACGCTCAGTTGCCACTTTATGAGCTCCACCTTGCTTAAAGTAATGTCGTCAAATGCAACAGCCCTGTAATAAATCCCACCTTCATAAAGGACATGATGAAACTGTTTTAGAGAGCTACTTATTTGACTCTATGGTCATTCTGGAGGCTGCAGTTTGAGTCATACTCACTTATAGTGATAAATGTGAGTAATATTTTATCCACTCCCATTTATTCCAATGAATTTATTGCAGGGCTGTTGTTTTAGATGTATGACACCATAATTACAGTGTATACGTCAATGTTGTAATATAAAATACCATAGTAGATTTTATGCATATTGCTGACCCTGTTTGTCAAGTATTGAAAACTGGCACCAAATACTTTGTCAGATTCTTGTTTCTTTCCTTTGATCAGGTATAAAAAAAGTTTATTTTTTGTAGAAAAGACGGTTTAAAAAATGTTATTGATGTTTTGTAATCGGCACAGAACATGTTTGAAGTAATACTAACATATTTTGGATGATACCCAGCCCTACTCAACAAGCATAGCCCCAGAATCATCTACAAACTACTACAACAGAGCCATCTACTTCAACATACATAAGACTATTCAGAGCAACGTTTCTGTGACAAGTTTTCACATCGTTTCACGAACCACAATCAATGGCACAATAACATTTTTTAGAATAGCACACTTAGCAATAAAAATCTCTGTTTTAGGCAAGATTTTTCTGACTGAATGTCTGCAGCAAAAATCACAACTGACCCACCAATCCACGCTGAACTAATACCTCCAAAGCTTGCTGCAGATGTGGCACTGACTTGACTGTAAACATAAAAATCATCCCACCTGGAGACAAAACAAATCTTATGATATTAGCGGTTCAAATTCCTCTTTAATAAATCGGATCCGCTCTGAGCTGCGGACAGGTACGGACCAATATTAAGAGGATTCAGCAAATATGAGACATTTATAGTTGTAGGAAATGAGCTTCATGCTGTTACGTGACAAGGACGAAAGAAATAACCCTGCACATACGCAGACAGACATCATACTGTGGGGCTCCAGAGAGGGTTTGGCTGTTACACGCAGTGGCAAAATTACATTCAATAAAAGAGTGAACTGTCGAAAAACAGGGGCTGGTGATCGCTGAGTGCAGAGCAGAAGAATCCCCTGATGCAGCTCACTTCAGCAATATCAACTGCTCAACACTTGTCACGGCAAGTGAACACGGCAATTACTGCAGTCCTGCCACAGTGTGTACTGCATGTATCTGAACAGTCACAAGGCAACCCAAGGGAAGTGTTCGGCTGACCACTAGGCACAGGGTTACGGCTGTTCTGAGCACCGGTTTGTTCTGAAGATCCATTTTGGCCCCATTAACTTTGATTTAATTAGTAAAACAAACACGTTTCTACAGGTAGGATGACTCCAAAAGGGACAACCAGTGACTTCTGTCCTGTGAGCTGTTAACTGAGACTGAGGAATCATCCTAAGTATGTGAAGAAACTGGTGGTGAGCTGGCATGCACAGGATAGCAATTTAAGCTTAAAAACATCAGTCATGTAAAATACCCCCCCACCCCTACCCCCATGACGACACTAAATACAACTTCTGATGTCAAAAGATATCAGAGGAATGTCAGACAGGAACATCTGCTGCAGAGTGATGAAATGTACAGTAATGCATTTGTGTGAATGTGTGCGTTTGTGAGACATTCAGCGTGGATGCTTATTCACAACCCTTTGGACCAGTAAAAAAGGAAAGAAAACCTCACAAATATCCACTGTTATAAACAGTGGCATTTCCTTTAGTGGAGAACCACCCATACTACTGAAAAACACAGAGTTTACACCATTGAAACACGCTCAGTTATTGAAAATTCACTTGTCTATCTAAAAACACTGATCTGTTGCTACCCTAGTCAGCTCCACAGCTAACGTGGCTCAGCTAAAGCAGAGAGAAACGTCTTTTCTGGCTCCATCTCGGAGGCTCTTCCTGCTAGTCTCTGGTCTAGTAAACCATCTTAATGAAGACAAGTTCTTTCAAAAGCCCCCACGTTGATCCCTCCCTGGAGGGCTATGGCTTATGTTCTTCATGGGTGTAATTTGAAACTTCTAAGCTCCAGCCTCCTTGTCTCCAGCGGCTTTATTGCACCTCTCCCTTAGTCAGCCAGAAAAGGCCAGAGTGTGTGTTATGTTCGGACTCAGAGGATCAACTTTCATATCTCAGATGTCACAGTTAACGGTGCTGAAGCCTGGAAGAGTGACCCGTCCCTTCCTCCTCAGGTCACTCTCGGGGCCCGTGTTGATCCGCTGGATCAGGCTCTTCTCGTACAGGAGGGGATGGTAGGCACCCAGTGTACAGGCAGCGTCATAATAACGCTCGTGGTAGTGGCACAGGTCCGTCTGCCTCATGGAGGGAATGTACTCGTACACATGCACCTGTTCACACAACGCCATCATCAGAAGGATGCCTGCAATGACAACAGAGAAAAAGAGAAGTTCAGATATTCATATTCAAAGATATTTCCTGATGTGCCCTAAAACCTGTTGATACTGCTACTACAACTGCAAACCAGTTTAGAGCTGAGAGTTTAGAGAGTGATGTTTGATCATTTGGATATAAAATGTCCGTTCGTCCATGAGTCCACTTGGAAGTTTGTGGCAGATGTAATGAAAGTCCCTACAGGTGTTTCTGAGATATCGTGTTCACAAAAATGGGAGGTCAGAGTGACCTTGTACTTTGACTTCTGACCACAGACATCTAATCAGTTCATCCTTTGAGTCAAATTCCATGGAAGCATTCGTAAGATAAATAACATCTCCAAAAATGGCTGGCTTTTTTTTTTTTTTTTTTTGCATATGAGTGAATTTTTCCTCTGATTTCTATTTGTGGTTCGTTTGTAGTTGTTTGACCTGTGAGGTTTCAGAGGGCTTTGGTTGCATGCAGGTAAACAGTCTGAGTAGAGAGCAAAAGAGATACAATCTCAGATCATGTGATGATAGTTTAGCTTTTTTTTTTTAATGTTTTTTTTGGGGGCTTTTATGCCTTTAATTGACAGGACAGTAGAATATATGATGTGATAGGGTGGGGGAATGACATGCAGCAAAGGGCCATAGGTGGGAGTTGAATCCATGGAGGTTGCAGAGGACTCACAGCCTCGGCACATGGGGCAAACACAGCTACCAAGCCACTACGATTTAGCGTTTTCATCTTTTTTTTCCCCATAGTGACGATTTTGAAAATGCAGATAGTGGATGCCGTCTGAAATAGGCAGCCAATTGCAGGCTTACTGTACACCCACAGTCGGCATCCAGTGAATCAGACTATTCAGAGGCTAGACTGTCATCAGACGATAGCTGATGAGTTCCAACATTGCCAGCCTCTAAAGGTCTTTTTAAGCAGAGAGCAGTTCTGTCTGAAGTTTCTGTTCACATTCACTCAGTTACATGCTCACAGAGGAAAAGCTTCCTAGTACAATCACAGTCTGGTCTACTTGAGAAGTTGGGGGTTAATGGAATAATCTTGCTAAGAGTTGGATGAGAAGATCAATAACACTCTCATATCTGCCCGTTCAATATGAAGCAGCATCTGTAGCCTTCTTACAGATCTCTGAATCACTGTCCACATCACAGATTTGTTCAATACTTCAAACTGGCCACTGACACCCGTTTTCCCCTGATAGAGAAACATTCTACCTATAACAGCTTAGTAATCAGGATTAACAATCTTTCTACTTACAGAAGACAGGTAACAGCCTAGATATATTCGATCAAAACAGTGACAGAAAAATGGCAACAAATGAGGATGAGGGTGTTGCAAGGTAATTCACTGAGTAACAACTTAAAATCAACATGTTTCTCCAAACAATGTGAAAAATAACAAGAAACTAGCTAAAGTTCACACAATGTCAGGTTTAAAAAAGTTAAACAAAGTGGCAGTTCAGATTATCACGCGATGGAATCTGAGCTAATCAGGAACACTGTCAAAAGATTAACCATTTATTGCAACAAATGGAAATCCAGTAATGACCCCCCCATGGGTATACAAGAGTGGGCTTAAGCAAGACATGAATTATCATTTAACCTCTGAGCCGTGTTAGGACTCTGAATCATGCGAGTGGAGGTCGAGGAGGCAAAGCTTTGGCAGCAGCAGCAGCAGCAGCAGCAGCAGGGTGAGTGAGTGTGGCAGTGTTGGAGTAGCAGAGATGATTGAGGAGGGCGTCATATTTAAATATTTCACCTTGTTGTGAGAATGGGCTGTGACTTGTGTGATTAATTAGAAATGATTCAATCATGTTGACAAGCGATAACAGCTGAAGCCATATGACTCCTGTGTTTTGCACGAACTAACATGGAGTCTCATTTAATTTTGAGGTACTGCACTGAATACACATTTGACTAGTACATCACTGAATTTGAACCGTATCGTTACAGTATGAATGAGTATGGCACATGTCCACATATAGGCTGGTGTTATTAGTACACATTGATACTATAATGCACTAAGTAGGGAAAGTCTCATTAGGGAAAGTAAAGGTGTACTAGTCTTCCCTCATGTCTTCTGCACATGCTCCTTTGAGAAAAGCATTTGTCATAATATCTCAGCTAGATCTGCACAGTGTCAAAAGTCGGGCTCTGCAGTTACACTGTGCAGTTCTCACGTGCAAATGCGATTCTAAGTGTCAATGTGAAGTTCAATTGTGCAGAAAAAGAGCATGCTCAGCAAAAGCCCTACTTTAGATAAAGATAAAAATAGGACTGAATACATAATGTATGAAGGCGGTGAGTCTGCCTGCCTCAGCATGCTCTGCATGAAGTCTTTAATACATTGTGACATGTTGCCCAACACAGAGAGCGGTCAGCTCCTGCATACATTTGGTTACCTTTTGTTGTTTTTCATTCCACGTTGCTGTGTACATTGCTGCCGATTTCTATCATTTTCTCTCTGGTCATTGTTATTCTGCTCACAGCTCTCCTCCGTCTCTATTGGTGCTCTCCAGTATGATAACGATCACCACAAATAAGCAAGCAAAATCCTTCCTGCAGGATGTGTAAGCGTTGCATTTTACCATGTGCTGAATTACAAACACATGGTTTTCTCCAGAGGTTTTACCATCTACACTGTCCTTTCCAGAACTAATTTTCTCAAAAAAAAAAAAAAAAAAAAGGATCAATTATAAATTAAATCTCATCAACCATGATGTGCATCAAACTGGTTTACACTATGTCTCATTAGCCTTTACAACATAATCCTACAAAAACAATGAAAACATGCTTTTTTTTTCTGGGAAAATAAAATTACACTCTAATTAGATATGTTTGTACTTTAAAGTAAATTTCACTCTTGCTTACTTTGACCATTTTTATTTCCATTTACTTTCCACTGCTTTCCACAATTGCATGTATACAAAATCAGAATCAGCAAATGGTGCTAAAGTAATGGGCAAGTTTGCATTAAACCTGCATAACAAAGGTACTCATATCCAATTTTATTAACAGCATTTGTCTTCAATAATGAGTCCCGTTAATGTTCAAGCAGTGTGTGTTCAAGTGAAAAATCTAAGATGCCTTCTGTACATACAAAAGGTTTATTTCTCTCAAATCTTGTTCACAAATTTGGGCTACAGATACCACTTTTGTTTCCCAGGAGGGCAAAGTCATGACCTGCACTACTCTAAACCTAAGCAACCCAACCAACCAACAAGTACTAGCCAATCAGAGGCAGAGTAGGGTGGGTCATGACTTTGCCATCCTGGGGGAAAATGTTATCTGTAGCCCTATGTGAAATAGCCACAGTTCAGTGTCTAATAAATGTCTTATTTCAAGATAAAATTGTACATTTTATAGTGGCATTTTTGGTGACCAGTCCACAGCACACTTGTGCTACAATTTAACAAATCTATGTGCAAAATTTTAAAGAAATAAACACTAAGTGTGCACAGAGGAAGTCTTAGTCTCTCTGTAACTTTAACTAAATAAAAATGGGAGCAAAAGCTAGTGTAATTCTGCACCGAAAGAATGACAACAAACAAGAAACATATGTGGCATCATGACTCAGTGCTTCACAATATTCAGTACAATATAACAGATTTTGATTTTTTTTTTAAAGTGAACAGGCACTTAAATTTCAGAGAGAGGCACTCAGACTTTTTCAACTAATGTGTTAAATGACCTCTAAGGTCAAACTAACCAGTAAGTGGTTGATGCCACCCTCTCTGCCAGTGCAAAGCCATTAGGGGACCATCTATCCATCCTCTCGAGTGGCTCTACCTGTTGACATGAAAGTGCACTAAGACATGATTTCTGCCTAATCAAACTCTGACACATATCTGTACCACTCTCTCAGTCTCTCTGAGAAGGTCAAACAAAGGTAAGTCCACATTTGATGATTCCAAAAACTCTGAGTTGGAGCTGGTATGTTGTCTTCACAGTATTTTTCCTTCCATGTCTTTCTCAGTTCTACAGGTGTTTCTTGATCCTGTTTCACTGTGACCACTGGTCAGCGCAGAACGGCAACACCTCGATGCCATCCAAGACCACAGTAATCCAGCTGAACCGCAGAGTCTACAGCAACACAGTGGCCTGCACCGCCCAGATCTCAACTGATGCTCTCAACCAGTGCTGCAGCACCCCAGCCACCAAGCACACAACCCCACCTGAGGTCACAACCTGAGCCAGGATATCCTCAACACGACCAGACAGGAAACAGTCACGATGAAACAGCACTGGCTCAGCTTGACAGCTACACTCAATAATGCTCAACTACTGTGGAATGTGGACTAAAGCATGACGCATTTAGGAAGTAAATGTGCTTAATGTGTGAGCTTGTGTTTGTACAGACAGGAATCTTTTTGTGTCCATTGAGTTTTGTTTTGACATTCACAAGACACAAAAGTACTACAAGTCTGGAGAAATACATGTTTTATATACACTATATGATCCTAAATGATGGGCATCAATATACTGCCAAACCAGCCTCCATTTTTCAGAGAAAGTTTGCAACACAATTTTGGAACCTGGCTACATACAGTAGATTTGCTCCCATTCAGCCACAATATGAGGTCAGGTACTGATGTTGGGTAGACTCTCAGTCTACACAACATCTCTAAATATTTGCTCTCTAAAATCTTCGCTCCGTAGAGTTGGAGGAGAATCCCTCAGCTTTCGTTGCTAAAACTGGGTGCGCCATAGAACCAATCCAAAGCCATTTGGGTGGTCCGTCATACTGGGGTGGTTACATGCAGAATTTGTGTGCCTACCACTAAGGAGAATGGGGAGAGAGCGTAGAGTCTGGTAAGGCATGTACTTGAAAAATTGTAATGAGGCCTAGGTTTGTTTGAGGCCATTCAAGCAACCATTGTGCATTGAGAAACCCCCAGACGATCGGCAGGCTGCCAAGATCTCTGTCTGGTATCACTTGACAAGATTTTGGGTGATAAGGCCTGGCTCGTGGTCAGCTTCAAATTTATCCCAAAAAGTGTTGGTAGGGTTGAGGTCAAGCCTCTCTGCAGGCCAGTCAAGATCTTCTACACCATACTCTGAAAACCTTCTTTAAAGGAACTAAAAAGCAAACCATGAAAAACAGCTCCTGACCTAAAGTACACAACAGCTTAGAGGATATAGATGAAATGCAGTTTGCTGCAAGTTCGAGAGGAAGGCAAATAAAATGAACAGACACCTCAGGTTTCTGAAAAACGTTGCTGGACTGCCTTAACAAGAGCCGACAGAATCTTGTTTGCATGACAGCTAAGAGGGCTGCTGACAACCCCTCCTCCGGTGATTTACCAGTGCTTGTATGAAATGTGAACACTGAGGCAAGGCAGGTAATTGCAAAACTGATTACCACAGCATATATCAGTTTGAAAATGGTTAATTGACCACTGCTTACAAAAATGAAACATTTGGGCACGTAAACATGTACCTAAAAGTACATTTGTGTCTCACTTGATCAGTTGGGTTCATGGAATAAAAAAAGAAACCTGTATGTTGAACCCTGCACAATAGTATGTGGATATTTACTTTTGGCCATATAGTGTACCTAACCCTAACCCCTGTTTTATATGTTTATATGTCCAGGAGATAGTTTTCTTTCAATATTCATTGTTTGATCAAATAAAAATTGTAGAGAACTGATATTAAAAAGTTTAAAGGACATACAAGACAATGTTATCATCAAAGAAGTGCATTTCTTCTTAATTACACTGGAATCAGGGAGAAAATAATTTGGACAATGATCTCTACAAATATGTAAAACTTGAAGTATGTTAAAATAATTTTGTGGTTCATCAAAACTATTTTTTTTTTAAACAACAATTTTCAAACTGCACACTAGCTTTATAAGGGTTAATTCGTTTTAGAATGAGAACATTTGTGTTTTTATTCCCTTATAATGTGATCACTAAAAACTAATAATGCCAGTCAATTTCAAAATGTCTTTTTTGTTGGCTTAATTCCTTTTTGAAATATATATTGTTTTTTTTCTTTTCTACAAAACAAAAACACTGCAGTAGTGCCTATTCTCTGTTGCTGTTCAGTCAGTTTGTCATTGTGCTGCTGTAAATGTCAAAGCTAGTCAATCATGGATTTGTGCTTCTTCGATCAGTGTCTAAGTGGATTGATGTATCCATCACTTAACGTTGACTATAAATGTTGCAGAATCCTAAAAATTCTCACACAAAGACCTCATCCTAACTTTATCTTTACACTTGTATATGCTTAAAATGTTTTATTTTTTGTCTGCAGGGTAGGCTTTTATTTTATTTATTTTTATTTCTGTGTAAGTGTCCCCTATTTTGATAGTTACTTTGGTTATTGCATGATTCTGTTGCATGTTTCTTCGTGCATTGAAAATCTGAAATCATGGAGAGGCAAATAATTACTGGTCGCACTTGTGGTCTCAGCCAAAGACTGGTGGTTTGCCAAGAAGACACTATGTGATGGCTGATGGGAACATGTACCACGCCTGAGGAAACAGCTGTGATATAACAAACTCAGAGCTGAGTTATGCAATTTGCAAAAGTGCATGCAAGAGCTTTCCACAACAGCTGACAGGTGGTTTAGAGGATCTCTCCACTGGATGCAACTTCAGGGAACTGGAATACACGGACGTGCAGGTGACAAACTGCTGAAATCTAATTCTGAGTGAAAAGTTCATGTGGCATCATGCAGACATGGAGCACATTTGATACGGACAGGACTTGTCGCTGTAAAGCAGCAATGGCTGACCTTCTCACTGCAGGGTGGTGATGGGATGCTGATGATGAGAGGCCAAATGAGTATGTGGAAACTGACGATTCAGTTCCAGCTGTGAATGGATGCTAACCCCTTAGTGACTCTATGGGATGGGTAATTTAATGTATTTTATTGTTGGTTTTAATTGTTTTAATAAATAGTATTGCTGTGGAAGAAAATCAATCCAGTGCTGTATTTTGAAAGAGGCTGGTGGTGGTTCTTGTGAGAATGGTATGAAAAGCAAAATGAACAATGACTCTGAGAAAAAGGCAGTTATCTAAAAATGACACGTGAAGCTCTGATGTGCCACATTTCATGACATGATATTTTTCTAAGGATATTTTTCTGTCAGAGATGGGTACAAATACGTGAAAAAGTATCTGGTTACAAATTACAAATACTTACTCAACAAATGTATCACAATACAAAACATAGACATGGAAAATGTATTTAATTCAAATACAAGCAATTTGTTACTTGAAAACAAATACAATCTACAAACACTAATGTTAATACATTTTAGGTATTTGTGGCCTCTGAATTGGTTTGACCTTAACCCCCCACCATCCATAAATAAATAAGTAAATAAATAAATAAATAAATATTTACCATTTTACAGCTCCTTCTTTCACAATGTAAGTCAGCGGCAAAACATCTTTTTGGGCGACTGTGCATCATGAGATGATGTGCACTGTTTGGCCACTATGTTTAATCAGCTTCGAGGCCATGTGTCTTCTTTGAGAATAAAATAACATATTAAATAATGTATTTTAAGTGTTTTAAATACATGAATACAAGCTCTTAAAGTATTTTTAACCCAGCAAAATACAAAGAACAAAATACTTACAATTAAATAGGTATTTTACATACATTTAATTGAAATACTGCCCAAA